>JAMKCH010023609.1:0-21068 GCA_023653785.1 Ophioderma brevispina
TTACCATTATTGTTTCCGCCTTTTTTGCGTCCACCAAAAGGTGACATTTCCAAAATATCGAGTAGATTAGAGTTTTGCATCTAATTGTTGAAATATGACCTTGGAATATTTACCATTGATAACTATAAGGAATAATGGTTTTAAAAACTTAAAAATAAAGCAAGTAACTTGCGCGATCCCCCTTGCAAGATGGCAAGTCTACACAGGTGTTAGTGGCACAGTGTCAGTTGCAGCGGCATCAAAAATCAATTGTTCTCATGGAACATATATAGAAATGTAGCAGTTCTGAAAAAAAAATGAAAGCCTAACAAAGGGGAAAAAATGACCACAGTGACCTTTGACCTTGTATGTGGCCCTTGATCTCAACAACATATTTGAAGGATCCTGTATTGCACCTTCGACCCAAGGTTAGGTTTGAATCGGACTTAAACTTTTCAAAGACCAGACACAGATAAACAAAAACTAACCAAACTGGAAACCTGACCTCAGTTGACCTTTGACCTGGTCCATGACCTTTGACATCATACACTATGAAGGAACCCCTATTGCACATTCACCCCAAGTCTGGTTTAAATCGGACTTAAACTTTTCGAAGGAGACACGAAAACGAAAACCTAACCAAACTGGAACACACATCACATACCCCACACTCATACACCTACGGACATGAGCACCCTCGCATATCACACCTCTGCTTTTCAAGCCAGGGGGAATAAAAAAAATGAGTAAAAATACTAAAAATAATCAAAAAAACGACGTTCGCATTATGACCGGAATTTGTTACAAGTTAAACTCTCAAAAGGCAGCGAAACCTAAGGAATATTGGGTTAAGATTTTAAAAAATAAATTAGATTTATTCTATTGAACATACTCCTTTTGGTGGACCACAAAAGCAGGAATCAAAAATAGTATTTATTATTTTGGTATGGAATTGGCTTTATGTCTATGTTGACGTTTCAATGCTGTTGAATAAAAACATCTTCATAATATAGGCGTGTCGATTTGGGACCAATGGCCACCCATATTAGTACAAATGTGTCTTCCTGGTCAATACTCAGTAGTGAAACCTTATTCATCCCATGGTATTTAAAGGTCTTGTATGGTCTCAGCTTTTTTTCAGTACCCTAATAGGAGGAGGAGCTGATTATCAACCGGGCGGGGCTTTAAAGGATTTATTGGTATAAATCTACGGCACATATATAAATGAAATATCTCTCAAATATGACGTTTACCAGATGGTTTGCTATGCGTCATTGGAGTATGAGTATTCCTTGCGAAGAAAACATTATTTTCACGCTTAACTTTCGAAGCCGTAGACGATTTTACGGAACCCGCACGTTTATTATTTACGCTCTCGTTTTGCCCACAAGCCATGTTTAGTCCTTTCACACCACTTGAAAGATGATCGGTGGTTAGCAAAGTTCTGGCCTGTATGAAAGACTATCGCGTTTACTTTTAACAATTGGAATTAAAAAACAACACGTTTAATTTAACAGTTTTCCTTAAAATATATAAATTTATTCCAAAAATGGATACATTGTGCCTAATTTTTAAAAATGAGCCGTATTCTTGAGAAAATCTAGATTTTTAAAATAAAATTAGGAAGCTCTACATCATACAAAGAAGCGCTCTCGGTACATTGAAAAGCTACGTAGATTGCTGAACCGCGCATTAGTGGTTTTTCGAACACTGATCTCTAACCATGATTGGAAACCTGGGCTTCGTAATTTGAATCACTGCATGGCCAGTTGGTCATCGAAAAAAGAGCCCAAGCAGGTGGTTTAAGCGCCGCGTCATTATTATATCAAAATGTTCCCACTGAAATGTGGATAAGCGACATAACAGACTACAAATCAACCAACTTCAGTGAGCTCATTGTATTTGCGCGTATTGTGGGATGGCATTCTCTAAACGTGCACCCGGAACACTTCTGTTAAACAGGTGTCCTCTGGAATGGTATTGTTGTCGGTAGACCAAATGCCCGCCCGTTGCTCCATTCATCTAATATAAAACAATACTGTTGTGTAGCCACAATCCATTGTATAGAGATCAGTGGTTACAGTGCGACGGCGATAAAACTAAATAATTACCGCCCCCCCTTTTTCAAATGTCCACGTTTCATGGATTTGTTAGTGTTTAGGCAACTAAAACCTTTGTTAATCACAAAATGATATCTAAAACACCCCTCTTAACATTTTTTTTTCTCATATCAACCGAGGTTTTAAAACGTGGAGTTGTCTTTCAATAAAAAAAAAAATCTAAACGAACTTCGCTCTATCCTTTTTGTGTGCTCAACGAGTTTCAAAGCTGAAGCTTGTGGCAAACTTGCACGTAGATTTTTCTCGTAATGGATATATTTTCGCTGGCTTCTGTTTCGGTAATTGCATGCGGCGTTGTAACATAACCACACGATAAATTATGGTAGCTTTTCCATGATCGTTTACCGTTGTGTATATTGGTCGGAATAAATCTAAATCTGGATTTTTTTCGCACGGACACTCCATGGCTGAAACACATCTGGTACGTTTTATTTAGGATATTCATTATATATGTGCCGATAGTTAATACCAAGAAATCGCTTTAAGATTTCGTTTATCACCTCCCCCTGCAGAAAAGGTTTAACACCTTTTGGCAGTTGTATGGACCCTCTATATCAATGCTAGTTGTTTCGTACTCTCAAAACAATTTTGGTATCACTTTTCATAGGGGCCAATTTTAAGGTTACACAGTGGGTCAAACTTTTAAAATGCGCCATTCAAAGGTGTGGAAATGTAGCTATGTTGTCTATCTATTCATAAGGATTCCAAAAATGTAATAGCTTGTACCACCTATGACCTTGGTTTTTGGGTTTATATATAGGGTTAAAATGACAAAAATGTAAAAAAGTCATCTCAATTTTGTAAAGGGGTCAACCTTAAAAGTTAATCTGCTTATATTTTAAATACTTACTTACAAATTATTGGCCGAGGAAGAGAACTCCTAAAATGTATAGTTTTGATTATGTTAAATGTTTATACTTAACAAGATAAGGGTCAAAGAAAGTTGCCCTTTGACCTATTTTGTCACATAACAATGATAACTGATTCATTGCCAGATTCTACAAACTATCTATTTTGACATATATAGCTAGATGAAACACTTCCTTTATTCTTTACCAAAATTGGATCAACTTCTGAATTTGACCCCTGTAAACCATGATCATGTACAAAACTTATAGCTTTTTTTGGAATCCTTATGACTAGACGGACAATCCCGCGGACAATATTGCATACATTTCAACACGAGGAACAATTTAAAAGTTTGACAGCTGCGTAACGCTTAATTGGCCCCTATTGAAAAGTGGCACCACGCTTTGAGAGTATAGCATTGCTATAGAGGGGTCCATAGGGCTAACTAGCAAAGGTGTCAAACCTTTTCTGTAGTGGGGTAACGAAGACGTTTTACCTGGGTCCATGCTCTGCTCTATAACTTTATGTTGGATGTTTGATCAATCTATTTCTATTTACCCCCACCCTGTTTGTAGGCGAAGAGGAGCAGCTCTTGCCGAGGCAGCCGCCAGGGAAGCCCGCGAGAGGGAAGAGAGAAATATCTGCTCGCAAAGCGCCTTAGAAGCACAGGTGCGAGAGAGAGACTTAACAGGAATCAGAGTCTTAACTAAGCAAAGCGAAGAGTAAGGACCCCTTTCTGTTTCATCAAGAAAATCTTACTCTTAGTCAGGCATAAGTTTTGTCCAAGTTTGTCCTGTCCTGTATATTTTAGTCTCGCCCCCCCCCCTGGTCCTTTGTATTTAAGTATATCTCTTGCCACTGTTTTCACTTTTTTTTTACCCTTTTTTGAAGGGCAACTGCGACCTCACGCCTCTCGTTTAGCAGTGTCCGCGTCCCTTCCCCATGTATGCTCCAAAATATCTGCTCGGATTGTTTATCTGTTATATTATCACTTCATATATATGTCATTACTTTGGAAAACTGTCCTTTCATTACCATAGTTCTTAAGTATATACTTATCATTTTTGTATACAACCAAATATTCTCTTTTGTATATAAGTTATACTATTAAAGATTTATCATCTGTTATTTTGTATACATGTTTTGTGAGGAGGACCAATACATCTTAATAATGAATGAAGAAAATTGAATGACTGCTAAGAGGCATGGAGAGAAAGAGACCGAATGTGAGAGCATAGTGCCCGAACCAGGGGTGGGGCTTGACTTTGATTCTGAATGTTGGACCCCAAAAATCATATGCTAATAGTCTGGATTTTGAAACAAATTCTGTTCAAAATTAAGCTAAATTTGTCAAAATTTTAGACGCGCCCGAGCACACACGCGTACAGAAGGTTTGAGTGATTAAATCTGTAGATAGCCTGACAGAGACCCCCTGATACATGCCGCAATTGGTGCCTTTAAGGAGGGGGGTCTAGACAAAGGTTATACACAGGGGTAAACCCTTTAAATTGATCCAGTCGTGAAATTTTAACTACTTAGTTCTCCAGGCAGACAAGGATGAATATTTATTAATCTTTTCCTGGAGATGGCCAGCGCACACAACTGTTGAAAAAAACCCATGTGCGCTTGGCCGGACCTAACACCTATAGATAATATCTATCGCTTCTCTTCCAACCCTGGCTTGTTATGTCAATTGCTTAATGCGCCGTCACTAGTAATACGGAGGTTGCCGGTTCGTGTCCGACCAAGCGCACGTTTTTTTTCTTCAACAGTTGTGTGCGCTGGCCATCTCCAGGAAAATATTAATAAATATTCATTGATCCAGTCGTGTTGAAAATTATACCAGGGTATCGGGTTATTTGTTTAACTATATGGATTCCAAGAAAGGTATACACCTAGCACGAAAAGTATCTCGGCATGTTTTTCGATCAGTATTGTGTCAAAGTCAGACCATTTTGAAAGTTTTCGAAATATACATTTTATGTCTTGGTCTTGCTCTTTCATTTTAATACCTGCATGGCTTGTCAAAAACGTGCAGAAATGGCCGAGATAAAACGCCCGAAAGACGCAAACCCCAAAACCAAAAGTTGCAGTTTTTGGATTTTTCAATGGGCATTGCAGTGTACTGGGACACGAACACGTGTACCACAATCAATATTGCAAGTAGGCTTTCTCGCTCATTCAGTCGGAAACCTCTTTGTGTAAAATCAATGCACACGTATTATTGCGTTGTACCACACAGTGACCATTGAACAATCCAAAAACTGCAACTTTTGGTTTGGGGGGTTTGCGTCTTTCGGGTGCTCTATCTCAGCCATTTTGCACGTTTTTTACAAGCGAGGTATTAAATGAAAGAGCAAGACCTAGGCCACAAAATGTATATTTCGAAAACTTTCAAAATGGTCTGACTTTGACACAATACTGATCGAAAAATATGCCGAGATACTTTTTGTGCCAGGTGTATACTATTTTACAGGTTGAAAATAGCAAGAATCAATAAAAGGCGTCGTTGTATATAGGGTCCAATTTGGATAAAAAATGCCGGGAAAAAATGTTGCAGATTAATGATGGAGCCCATAGGATTAAAATAAGGAATAGTTTTGAGTATTTTAAATGCTTGCTTAATAAAATAGGGGGAAAAAGGACAAGGTCACTCAAGTCCCATTGAATGTATAATGGACACCGACCTTTTGGGCCCCTAGATTTGTAATAAGCATTTGACAGTCAAAACTATTCCTTATTTTAATCCTATGAGCTCCACCAACAATTTGCACCATTTCTTATCAAAATCAGAGCAACTTTAAAATGTTACCCCTGTGCAACTGAAATTGACCCTTTTGTAGAGTTTTGCTGTTTTAACCTGTACCTCCCAGACTTTAAGTCGTAGATATATCTTTTTGGAATTCTTAGTTACACAGATAACGTGGTATACTTTTCAACATGATTGGTTCAATTTATAAATTTGACCCTTGTGTAATCTTTGTCTAGACCCCTCAAACAAATATCTGCTAGCTCCCAGGATAGTACGTGAACTGCGTCGATTACATGTTAATTAAATTGAATTCCATCTTTCAACAATACTATTCCATAGCTATTCCGTCAGGATATTGAACAAAGCATTAATTCTAATATATACCGAAATAAATGCTACACTGCTACAATACCGTATATGTATTAAAATAAAAAAAGCAAAACACTTCAATGTAGAATCGATTATTTCTCAGATAAACTGTGTAGCAACACCCATATGGCCAATATATGGAGCGATATTTTGGACGATCAACTTTTTACATTTTCAGCATTGTCCAAAGTTCATGCCCCCCTCTCCTGGATGATTTCTTTCGTATTCTTCCTAAAAACCTCCATTCAACCGGCGTAAATAATGACCCCTCCCTTAGTTCTCCACACGTTTTATTATATTAACAAGGGTTATAAACTATGAAATTAATTCTATGCCTTAAATAACGAATATCATTGTTATATATCCTGGTCTTTTGTGCACCAAAATGTGATTTTTTTTAAAACTTTAAAACCATGAGCGAAATCACTAAAAGTAGACATACAAATAACTAGTTTAGTTTAGTTTACTCAAAATTGTTTCTGGTTTTATATACATCTTTTTCTTTGTCTTTTTCGTGCATGTTGTAGGAAATCTGCTACTGACTCAGGCGTGAAACTATACCAGCAGGGCCATAAATCAGTCAGTGTGCAAATGTAGGATAGGTCTCGCCTCACGAAGAGGACGATCTTGGACAATGTTATTTTCATCTCAAGAAATACTATCTCAGAACCTTTATTTCAGAAGTTGTGGTGTAGAACTATAATACTCAAAATGATTTTGAGTGTCACGGTGTACATGTGAAATGCATGCGAATACACGATTTCTTCGTCAGCTAGGAGACAAGTAAACAAAATAAGGAAAAGCTTGGAAATGATAGAAGATAATTATTGATACCAGAGACTGACGCATAAAGCTTCTCGTTATATCTCCCTGTTCCCGTAGCTTTGTGAGGATAAAATACTACCCTGTTCACAACTGCAAACATACAGCGCAAATGAGCCAATTGGATAAAAATGTGGCAATGTTTATGCACACCTTTTCCCGGCATTTTGGAGAACATTTGTGACACTCGATTTTTATAGATGGCAGGAAGTGAAAAAATAAATTATTTTGCCCTTCTAATCAAATAATATTTTGTCTTCTAAAGGGGTTTGTTAGCAGTGGTACAATTTTGTTTTGAGGTTAAAGGGTGCATCCATTATTATTTTTATATTGCGAACACTCTGGCAAAGGTTATGCAACAATTATGTCCCTGAGTGAAATCTGAGTATTTGATAATTTTTGAGCGTCTTGTCATAATAACTGTTTTTTCTACTCCCGATTTTTGAGATTTGTATGATATCCGGAGGAACAAAAAAAAGGTTGATTTAAACAGGACACCACAATGTACTTTGCCCGACTTTTGATTGACAGGCAGTTTATGGATGGAGTTGTACCCTATTGTCAATCAAACAATTTGGTCACTTGGTAATTGGTAGTTAAGCCAAAGACATAACGCGCCTAATTAAAGCTAACTCAACTCCAGGTGTCATTAACTTAATCTTTCATTACATTGGTGTATATTTTGATTGACAAGGCTCCTTAAAGGGGAACAAAACCCTAACTATTCGATCAGCATATGTTATATACATATTTACCGTTCAAATAAAAGTCTAATTTCAGTCTCTTCAAACCTATCCCTCTCTAAACATAAAAGTATTAATTCAGATGTTCGTAGTGAATCCATTTTGACTTTGGATGACGAGGGTTGTGCCCACCAAAGAGTGCCGCAAAGCAATCATGCAGAATCCTACATATGAAGAGCACATCATAACACCAACTCTATTCTTAGTGATGAATGGCGCGGCTATTCGAAACATTCCACGTGCATTTCATTGGCAGGGGATCAATTGTTAATAGACAGTGCACATTGCAAATTGGTGTTTATGGACCGGATATCTTATCGAATTATAAAGTCGTCAAAGAAAATCCTCTAGACCCCCGTGACAAAGTGACGGGCCCATGCAGGTGGCAGAAATCGTTTTCAACTCAACCAAGTTTTTTTTTTGTTTTTTTTTTTGCTAATACACAGTAATAGAACTACTACGTGGCAACTGGTTTCAAGAATTAATCCTATTTATTTAATAGCCAATTTAGCTGATGCAAACGCATGTGTCTTTATATAACATCTGATATCTTCCAAATACACATGGAACTTGATGTTTTTAATAGCCGCAATTACCGTCACAAAGAACTGCTTTAGATGTACATGTAGTTCAATTTAGGACCAAAATCACCAATGTATGACTTTTTCAGTTTCACCGGTACATCTTTAGTGGGCCCGGTCTACGGTCATCCAAAGGTTCAAAATGGATACACCCATGAACCAGCTAAATTAATACTTTTAATTTTAGAAGGGAATCGGTTTGAGAGACTGCAATTAAACCTTACTGATCGATTCGAACGGTCATCTATGTATATAACTATATGCTGATCGAATATTTAGGGTTTTGTCCCCTTTAAGTGCTGGTTAATCACGAGTCGGGTGACTAAACAAAGTTTTTGGAAGGCGCAATAGTTGTGTGCATTTTGCATTGATGATTTTTGTTTCGTTGAGATTAATTACAGTACCGGAAAAGCAAAAAGCGTACATAACGCTTATAAAAGAGCAGTTATTTCAAAGAGAGAAAAAATGTCAAGGCGCCCCTATTACCCGAGATCTTAAATGTTTGGGGATAGGACATGCCATCTCAACCAAAGATGTTTCTAATAGATGGAGGCAAAACGTTACGTATTTTTTAGAAATTCACCGTCCGCATGTTTTGCCGACCCAAAGAAACCTAGAGTACCAACAAAGACAAGAAATGGCTGCCTTCCCTCCGCTTCTTTCCACATACTGTGGGTGCCGCTTTGCATATGATACACTAATCGGTAGTGAGACAAATTAATGTATGTGTTAAGAGGTGGCCAGGTGTTAATAATAGTGTACCTGGATCTTTGTGCTCAGATACTCTTTTTTCTTCTAATGCATGCGCGCTAGGTGAATAGTTGTATTCATTGAGGCGTTTTATATTTAAATCAATAAAGACGACTGATGTGTCATGTCATTCGTGTGTGGCCATGGGGTCGGACAATTTAACCACCCAAGCGCACCCAACATCCAACAACTGATATTTTGGCGGATGGTTTGTATCGATTGACATATGTGTTATACAACACCCAAACTGATAATTATTCCGTGTCAATATTCAAAATGTCAGCGCCCGCACGACGACTGGTTTTTGATGTCGTTTCACCCCCTTGATCTCAACACAACAGTAGAATTCACATCGGCTCAACAACCAGGTTGTGACCGAGTGCTAGTCTTTTTCACAGACTCAACGGTAAGAGGTCGATCTTGCACACCTTGGCTTGTTAAGTAACATGGCCGGTATTCAACAAAAGAACTTTTAGTCCGGGCTTAACTCTTAATCCAGTACTAAGTCCCTCGAGAAAGACTCCTTTAAATTTTTTAAAAAATCCGAATGTGAAGAGAAACAATTTGAAATAGGTAAGTTCTCTTCTTTGCGTGTTTACCTGTACTTTCTCTGTTTTGTATTTTCAGCAGAAAAAGGAAAGAAGATTAATTTTTAGAGGTCCTTCTATATAGTAGGACTTAGTCCCTGGTCTAAAGTTAGCCAGGACTTAATTCTTTGTGAATACCGCCAAAGACTTGACCAACGGTTTATCTGGTCACAATATTAAATCTAATATGTTGATGCCGATTTCCATTTACCGTTGCTGTTAAGATGACATGTCTTACCCGCCCTTGCAATGTACTCAACCACGATCTCAGAGAGGGCGCTATGCAATATTTACTTTTTCTCCAGCCGATGGCGGCCAGTTAAAACCCGGGGAGCTAGCACATATTTGTAACACAATCTCAAGTAGCAAAAGGTTTTGAGTGATTAAATATGACTGACAGATCTGACATGAACCCATGAAACGTGATCCTTCGAGGGTGGGGCGGGGGGTGTGGGGTGGGGCAAGTGGTTCCTTAAGGAGAGGGGGTCCAAAAAAACAAAGTTTGTACAGGGGTCCAAATTTGTAATTGTCCAATCATGTTGAAAAGCAACACCTTGTTGGTGTCTAAACCATCAAGGATTCAGAAAAGGTATAGTTTGTAATTATGTACAGCCTAAAGTTTTAGAGTATCATGGGCTAAAAACAAGCAAAAATCAATAAAAGGGTCAATTTGATACAGGGGTCAAAAGTTAAAAGGCCCTGATTGGCAAAAATGGGGCCAATTATTGGTGGATCTCATAGGAATACAATTAGGAATAGTTTTGAGTGTCTCAAATGCTTGCTTAAGAAAGTATGGGGGGGGAACAAGATCAAGCCCCATTGAAATCAATCGGACTTTTGACCTTCTTGGTGCCCCCTACATCGGAAACTAAGCATTTTAGACAGCCAAACTATTCCTTCTTTTAATCCTGAAACTCCAACCAATTAATTGCCACCATTTTTAATCCAAAATCGGAGCAAACTTTTAAAAAATTTTGAACCCCCTGTACAAGTGAAAATTGGGACCCTTATCTTGATTTTTGCTTGTTTTTAAGCCTTAAAATCTGAACCTTTTAAGCCGTTAAATATTACAAAACGATACCTTTTAAACTCCTTATGGTTAGACACATAAACATGGGTGTGCTTTCAACATGATTGGATATTCAAATTTTTACAAAATAATTTGAACCCCGTACAAAAACTTTGTTTGGGCCCCCCATCTCCCTAAAGGCACCAACTTGCGGCACTAAAGAAAATCCACGTTCAGGGGGTGGTTCTGGTCAGTATGTCAACAATATTTAATCACTCAAAAACCTGTGTTACTTGAGATGTGTTACAAATGTTTGTGCTAGTGTTGCTAGCTCCAGGGCTAAGTCTTTTACATTATTAGCAAAACTGCCACTCACCAAAAAACGATTCCAAAAAAATACATCTCCAACGATTTGGAATAAGAAAATATTGCTTTATAAAAAAAAAACATGTCAAAAAAAAAAATTCAGAACTTGTCGTCAAAATTCTGGGGATTTCTTGGCTTGAAATCGAGACTTTCTGCAGGAGGTGGAGGCTTAGAAAAATTCCAAAAATTTTAGATGTCCGCGTAACTTGGTGTGAAATGCGAAAATCTTTGCCGAAAAAAAAATGCGGATTAAAGGGCAACTTATTTTCTATTTCCCCCAAAAACAACCGATGGAGCTTGGAAAGAAATCAAACCTACACTTTACGGGGTTATTTCTGAAATTATTGATAATTAGGACGAGGGTGTGGTCGTATGTGGGCCATAGGGAAAAACATTACCCACGACCGAATCAAAACAATTAAAAGACGCCTAATCGGCTTGTATGTTTGTGTCTGTATTTGCTGTAAATCTATTTTGATTCATTTTGTTGACAGCGTTTGCTATATGAAAAAGCACTTTTAGAGAGAAGAGAGAAGGAGAAGAGAGTGAGTGATGAAAACAAGGGGGAGGAGAAGGGAGGAGGAAGGTGAGAGAAAAAAGGCGAGGAGAGGGCATTGGAATATTCAGGGAAGTTCTATTGGGGAACGAAAGCATTGGTAAAAAAAGCGACAAAGGACGTTTCGTTCTTATTTTGTGGAAAAAGAACATCTTCATAAAAAAACAAAACTGGTAGGTTGTAGGAAATATAGTTTTTGATGCATGTGTTAGACAAGGAATTTAATTCCTGGGAAAAAAAAATTGAGAAGGATTCAAAAAAAAAAAACAAATAAAAAATGAACCACGGCTAACATGGTCATCGGCAAACAACAAAGGGCTTTGCCTGGTGAAAAAAAAACTTTTCAAATCATGCCCTTTTATTTATGTGTTGGTTCGCTTAATACAAAAAAATCCATTAAAAGAAACATCGAATAAAAGCTATCATGGGGCGAGTTTTGAAAAAAAAAAAATATAATTGTACGAAGATTTTTTTTGGTAAAAACAACAAAATATTACAACCTTAAAATAGCGTAGAAACCCGAATAGTTTTGCTCCAAAGAATACAAATCATAAAAAAAACAAAAAACAAAATTATGCTTTAAAAACTTTGGTGTAAATTTTCCAACACAAATGAAGAAAAATGTTGTTCGGTTCTAAGTTTGTCATAAAAAATGTTGAAGATGTTGATTGGAGAATGGATTTCTTTCTTTTGGACCAATTTTTCGAATCAGGTCGATTTTTTCTAAGGCTAAAGTAATTTTTGTAAATCACCCCCACAAATCAGTGAAAAAAAAGTGGAAAGTGATTCACTCTTACACAATGCAATGTGATTGCACCAATGATGACGTCACATCAGTGCGAGTACCAAAAACGTATATGTATGGCGGGTTTATCTTACGGGTTGCTTGAAAAATTTCCAAAACCCGTTGTGATTAACACGAAGCGTTGCGTCCCTTATGTTGGGTGTGTTTGTGACGTCCCATCAAAAACGCCAACTTTACAATTGGGATCTGGGAAATGTGAAAATCATAGAGGTAATGGGTGTATGTAAATCGGTTAAATTTTTCGAGTCCC
The DNA here is from genome assembly GCA_023653785.1 of Ophioderma brevispina. Classification (NCBI taxonomy): domain Eukaryota; kingdom Metazoa; phylum Echinodermata; class Ophiuroidea; order Amphilepidida; family Ophiodermatidae; genus Ophioderma; species Ophioderma brevispina. The sequence continues at coordinate 12,539 of JAMKCH010023609.1, forward strand.
TCTCCAACATTACAAAGAGTGAAAGATTTCGTGACGTCTGTCAATTTCACATTACAATTTTGGCATTGTAGGGAATGTCAATCGGTGAATTCGCTGGATGTAGTGCACCGCGGGAGTGCACGGTAGTATCCATTGGTTTACTGGTTCAAGCCTTGGCTCTTGCATCTGTTCCGAATTATGAGTTGTCATAGGATTTGTGTTGTGATCAATGTGGTTAGTGGCTCAAACCAAAGTTCGTGAGCCAGTTGACATGGCAACGGTCTTATTCTAACGTGCGCTACATCAGCGAATTGGTCATTAATCAATCAACTATAGTCCGGTGTAAAAGGAGATATGGTCCGCCCGTACACGACAACAGAATAAAGCATGAAACTATGTTGCGCGAAGAGTCAACCGAATCAAGTACCCTATTCTTTACCGTTGTAGGTGGACTATGAGTCCGGCGGACCATATCTCCTGCCGCACCGGTCAACTATAGTCGATAACAATTATTGGTTGTTGATTAATCGATTGTGTTTTGGGCACGAAAGTGATTGGTGGTTGGTAAATGAATTTATAAATGTCCTTCTTATTTCACAGAGAGATCACGCGGCTGATGCGGGAACGCCAGTGGCACAACGACATGATTGAAAACATGAACAAGCAGGAGCGAGACCAGTTAATGCACGATTTGCTGAGGGATCATAAAGGAAAAGAAAAGGTTCTTCGTGACCATGGGTTATACAGGGGACATCCCGTATTCTTTACCGATCCAATGTATAATTGAGACAACGGAGAAACGTGCACGCTTCAAAATGAAGGAGTTGTTCCAGAATTTGCTATTTTTTCTTAGATCGGTTGTCACAACAAACTGTTCACATAACTCCCCGCCTGCTGTTCCATACAAGTATTTGTTACACTATATTATGGAGTGTTTTACACTTTAGGGCGACAGTATAGCGCAAAATAACATGCATGTTCTGCCTTGAAGGGAAGGTAAATTTTGTAGAAGACACTCAACTTGATTGCCAACTTGGGGGGGGGGGGGTAAGATTGCTGTCGGAATACAGAAATAACGCAGTAACGATCCTTGCTAATTGGATAGCATATTTTTGGGGCGTACCCCCGGGGGCGTACCGTGCCAATTAATATCGAAGTTAGTATAATGCAGGAATTCACTTTAGCTTATAAATTCATCTCGAGCGACTGTTTTTGCTCTAAGTAGAGCGTTACTGTTGGCTTGTGGGAGAGACTACGGAAACACGTTCGGGTGTGCCTTCGAATAGTGATGCTTACTACGACTACGGCTCCACTGCCCTCTATTTCCCCGTCGATTTCCCAATGTCGTGAGGTGACTTAATAGGGCACAAGCCGATTTCTATGTACGATTCATAGCACAACCAAGAGCTCCAAAGCAAATTAGTGTTTACAGTAATAACGTGTTAGTGTAAAAACATTTGTCAGTGTGACTTTTAAGTATTTTAAACACTTTTGAAAACACCCCACTATGCAACGGAATTGACTAAAAGAGCACTTTTTAAAGCAATAATAGCACAACAAGTTAAGAAAGAATCCTTACAAAGGAGTTAATTCTTCAGCTCCAACGGTTTTGGGAAATGTGTTTAATAACATATTATTAAAAAGTCAGAATCTTTCGTCAAAATTTCGCTTTCACGTACTTAAACCAATGACGACGTCAAAATTTGAGATTTCATCACCTAGATATGATGGCCGGTGCATGATCTGAAGGTCGTGGGTTAGAATTGGGATCCCGGATTCTAATTATTCATCTGCACTTGAACAAATGGAGAGTTTACCAACGTAACGTAACTATGCAAAAATCTCAATATTTTTTTTAAAAATTGGGAGCGCTCTTAAAAATGCCATGCCATTATTGCTTTGACACCATAACAGTTACACAGGGCCGGCGGAAGCAAATTGAAAGTGGTGCGGCGGGCTAATGAGTATCCGTGTAAGCGTAGTAGCTATACAGAGAGTACGGTAAAACGGCCTGCAGTTCTGGCTTCTTTGAGATTCTGGCGCGAAATTATGCTCCAGGACCACATGGCCTAGGCCCTGGATAGGGTTCCCCCTCTTGCAGTGTTCGCTTTCCAAACACATTTTCTTATGCAACTTTTGATAGAACATTTGAAACAAAACATTTTCCCATGTTGATCACTGTTTTAAAAAAGTACACATAGTTGATTGGTTAAGTTTGGTTTGAATTAAACATAAAGTGTTCATGTAAGAGTTCCTACATCAAGCTGCCCGTGGATGGGTGCTGGAGGGGTGTCCCCTCCCGCGCAAAGCTGGACCTTTGCGATGTTCCTTTCCAAACCCATTTTCCATGCAATTGTGATAGAAAACAATTGAATAATGCGTAGTATATCAACGGTTTTAAAAGTAAAACAGAGTTTATGGGTTCATATTTTGTTTTGAAGATAAGCATAAAGTGTTCGTGAGAGTTCCTATCAGCTGTCCAGGGTTCGCGCGGGAAACCTTGCCAAATATTCGCGTTCCAAACACATTTTCCCATGCAAATTTGATCAGAAACCACTTGAAATTTGTATAAGTATATATAAGCTTTTTTAATGCTATACAGAGTGGTCCAAAAAATGTTACACTTTTTCTTATGCAAAGTTTCTTCAAATTTGCTAACATTCAAAATTATTTGAGGATATTTATTAGACTACCATTCTTTGTTGGAACGGTGAAAACGTGCGTTGCAACAAACAAGTTCATGACAAAATGGCCCGCCATGTGGAGAAAAAGGTGTACAAACCACTTTGCACACACGTAGTCTATGGCACTTAGTTGGCGATTTCCATTATAGCAAAGTACTTGATCATAACATTGAACAGCGCACCCCCGTCATGGGACTTTGGTATTTATTAACTCAGAAGAAACTCTGTAAAAAACTTTCTTAAATGTAATTCCTTATTTTTAGAGATAAACCTGAGCTACAGCTTTCAAAAGTGATGATAAAGTTACTGACAAGAAAAGAATGAAACCCCTTTTAATTTTAACGTTCTCTCCATTGAATCACTTAATTATTTTGTAATGACACTCAATATTTTGAAAGTGGTTTCAATGATTCCGTGTAGTCTCTTTGGTTCAGTTTCATGATTGAAGGGTGTCAGTATTTGTTACTTGGAGTAGGCCAACAGTTCACGCAATGGTAATTGATTATTGTTACCCACATTGCCCCATAGACAATGTGTGCAAAGTGGTTTTTTGAATATTTTGTCTCTACCCAACCGCCATTTGTTGTGTTGAGCTCTGTTTTTAACTTCATTTTCACCAGTTTTTGACAAATATTTAGTCATAATATCTTCAAACGAATTTTGAGTTGTGCCGACCCCTTTGAGGAAATTTTAAGACAAAAATGTAAACCGGAGGTTGAGCCACGATGTTTAAAAATAAATATATATTTTATTGTAAGCATAAAGTGTTCATACAGAGTTCGTATAAAAAGCTGTCCGGGAGTGGGTGTCCCCTCCCGCGCAAGCGCGGAACCTTTACTATGTTCGCTTTCCAAACCACAATTTTCCCATGCACATTGATAGAAAACAATTTGAAATAATGCTTATAGTTAGGATAACGGTTTTCAAATGTGTTTTGGGTGGTGGACCATAACTGTATGTTTTCCTCCTCCTCTGCGCAAACCAAGAAGGTTAATCAAATTGGGAAAATATTTGATGGTTTCACATTTGTTAAATGCAAAGTGTCAATGGATCGCATATGTCTATCGAGGCTGCCAGTTGGTGCAGTGCGGTGAGCAAAAGTGGGGTCGTAACGCAATATAATGTTCACATTTCAAACCCATTTTTTCATGCCAATTTGATGGTAACAATCTATTTTATAATGCATGACCAGCCGTTTTGCAAAGCAAAATCAAATTGTTTGAGTTTTTGCCTGATGTAATGGCCGCCAACGCAGGCCATGGCCACGTAAGCGAGCGGTGTGGTGTCGGCGAAACTTTAGTTTTCAGGCTATGTTCTACTTATTCATTTGATAGACCAATTTCAATTGCACGTTAATTATAATAATATAGGCCTACTTTGAGTAACGGTCTAAAAAAGATAACGTACCTGGTGTAAGTGAATTTTTGATGAAGCCACTTCCAAAGTTGGTGCACGGCGGGCCGTTTCAATGCATTTGCTCGTATGTTGGGTGAATTTCCAACCCCCTTGAGTCCTTGCCATGTTCGCTGTCCAAAACGCATTGTCTCCATGCAAATTTGATAGCAACAATTTGAAATTGGTAAGTGTTCACGTTTTATAATGGGTGTGATCAATACAAAGTAAGTGTACATCATGTTACCTGTTCGTGGAGAGGTCCTATATCAAGTGACACGAAGTGCGAGTGCGGGAAGCTGCGAACCTTTTGCAATGTTCGCTTTCCACAACCTTTTCTCATCAATTTGACATTTTAAACATGCATGTTTTCGCCCTATATAATGCTTGGAAAGAGTTCATATGCACCCCCTTTTAAAATCCTAGAGGAAACAAACCAAGATAGCCCTGCACTGAACTCGGGTCTATAACTACTTAATAGGGGCAACGAAGATTTGGGAATCCCCATATTGTGTTCATGTGGTGATTTCATTAGACCCCGAAATATGTTTCTTACGTTGTATTTGGCCCCGAAATGCTGAAGTGAACACAAAAGGCGATTTTGATTTGCTTAATTTCAATGTAAAACATTGGCTGTAAGACATAGTCAATTCGAAATTTCACAATTTTTGTACCAAAGAAAATCTCAGATTAGTCATTTCACATGGGGATGTTTTTTTTATAGAAAGCTTTACATCAGTGCAGAAATCAGAATTCATATTTTTTCGGGACACCTGTGAAATCTCTCGTTTGCGAAGCGCGAAAAATTTGGAAATTTTATGGGTTACAAAGTATAAAGTAGGCTAAGTATCATTGTCGCATTGATTTTTTTCGGCGAGTTGGAGGAGGGACGAGGGCTCCCTTGGATCCGCCATTGATATTAATTTTTGAATACCCATACGTTTAAGACAATCGAAACTTTCAATTCCACCTTTCGCACGATCTTCCTTCCCCTCTTTCTCTCTATCTCTCCCCTTATCTTTCTCTATTTCTCTCCCTCTTTTTGCTTCTCTCTCTCTCTCTTTCTGCTCTCTTTCTCTGGGTGTCTGGAAACACAGACACCCCTCTTTCTCTCGCTTTAATTTTGCTTCTCTAAAAGTGGTGCGGCGATCGCCGCACCTGGCGCATAGCTTGCGCCGGCCCTGCCAGTATACATTAGAATAGTGTCTTAACTAGAGTTAATAGAGTGAACCTTGAGTATGTCGATTGTAATAAAGGTCAGCAAAGCAAATAAATAATGCCAATTTTTTTCCAGCTATATAAGTATAAAGCAAATGGAACGAAGGGTAATTTTCGAATTTAGTTTGACCGAGAAATTTCGATACGTTTGTTAAAATTTCATAATTGAATACTGCCCTTTACACCTACTCATGTATCATGTGCTTTAATTCCGTTAACGGAATAACATGTCTTTGTCTTAGCAAAAGACATGTCTTCAAAATAGACAAAAGAAATTAGAAACAAAACACACTAAGACTCGAAGACGCCGTGTCATGTCTCAAAACTGACTTTAAAAAGACGTGTCTTACAAAACTGAGCGTCTTGCATAAAACATGAAGGCCCGTATTCCAGAAACTTGTTTAACTAAACGCGATTTTAGCTTAAAATCGGCGTAATTTAAAACTGCGTTTAAGCAAAACGGGTTTAAATATTTTTAACCATTTGCTTACTTAAACAGAAGCTTTAAACATGAGTAACATCGTCGTTATTTAAAGACCCTAACTTGAGTGTATAAAAGGCCCTATTGCATTTTAATGGTTGAACGCACAAAGTGTACCATGGCTTTCCGTAACCTTTAAGGTGTTACACCCAAGGGGGTGAAACGCATTCAAAACCAGTCGTCCGTGCTGGGCGCTGACATTTTGAATATTGCACGGAATAATTATCAGTTTGGGTGCTTGTATACACACATAATGTCAATTCGATACAAACAATCCGCCAAAATATCAGTCGTTGGATGTTGGGTGCTATTGGGTGGTTAAATTTGGTCCTACCCATGGCCACACAACGAATGAAATGACACATCAGTCGTCTTGATTTAAATAAATCAATGAATACATCTTTTCACCTAAGCGCGCATTGCATTATGAGAAAAAAGAGTATCTGAGCACAATGATCCAGGTACACTATTTACACCTGGCCACCTCTAAAACATACATTAATTTGCATCACTACCGATTAGTTGTATATGCAAAGCGGCACACCAAAGTATGTGGAAGAAGCGTACGCAGCCATTGCTTTCTATTGTTGGTACTATAGGTTTTTCTTTGTGGTCGGAAAAACATGTGTGAGACGGTGATGATGAGTTCTAAAAATAAGTAAACGTTTTGAATCTATATCTGTATAGAACCTCTTTGGGGACACCAAACTGGATGAGATGATAGCACCTTGCTCTTGTCAATTGGCCACAGTACATGGAACCGTGCCTTTACGAAAGCACACACTAAAAACTTCTTAAACTGCCCCGTACCTAGTTTAAATTTCGATGATTTAGCGAAGTTAATATTGCGTTTAACTTAAAATCCTTTCTGGAATCGCGTTTACTTAAGCGATAAGTTTATCCACATTCGCTTAGCTTAAAATCGCTAAACACCTTTTTGGAATACGGGCCGAAGTGTTTGAGTGTCGTGCATAGAGACGTCTATGGCAAGTATTTACACCATGAAAGAGGAAGACCTAGTTTTCGCTGAAAAAAAACCTGGTTTTTCAACTGAAAAACAGGGGTTTCGAGTGTGATTTCGGTAAAAACCAGGTAGGGTTTATCAAGCGATAAACTTGGTTATCAAAAACATATCTTTTCGAATCGATAAACATGGCTTTTTTTCAAATCGAAAAATCTAGGTTGATCAAATTCGATAAGCAGGGTTTTGAAAAACCTGTTTTTTCGATCGAAACCCAGGTTTATCGAGCAATAAACCTAGCTTTTCGAAGCGATTAAATCCGGTTTTCAACATGAAAAACCCAGGTTTATCATTCGATAAGGTTTTGAAACAACCTAGTTTTATCGATCGAAAAAAGGTTTCATCGAGCGATAAACTGTAGGTTTATTAAAAACTTATTTTCCAAAGCGAAAAACTTGGTTTTTGAATCGAAAATTGTTTTTTCGATCGGTTTTTTTTTCTCATTGCTATTGCTAAGGTATCTTATTGTTAATATATCTTATTGACAGTCTCAGTAAATTCTGGTACATGATAAAGACGTATCTCAAGACTCAAGGAATTTCTATTCCCTGTGATTGTGCTCTTTCTGTGGGAAAAATGTTTACTCGAATGCATTTGATTATGCGCTTATACGTTAGAAAATATTATTAAGAGTCCAGTTGAAAACATTATTTCAAGATATTAGGCCTCTTTCAGGTGAAAAGAAATATTTTTGACTTTTTAAAAATGGTGTGACTGATTTAACTAGGTGTATGTTTTAAAAGGTTTTAAAATTTATTTTTAAAGGTTCGATGTATTTTATCTTAATGACACAGATATATGACCACAATAAGTGTTGATTTGTCGTTAAAATTTAATACTCTTCACTAACTCACTCACTCTCAAGGGATTTCGATGGGGACGTTTTGATTTTATCTTTGAAAATTATCTTAACAACTGTCATTAAAAAAGACATTCCTACATGAGGCAGGATATATGTTCATAAGTGTTTGTGTGTGGTGGTGGTGTGAACCTCGGTTACATTACATTTGCTCGAACTGTCGACAAGCTGTGAACCTTCGGCATGTGGGCCAAAATAACTTGATGTATTCGCCAGAAGCATGCAGGCGCTGGATCTAGGGAAGGGGCGGAGGAGGGGCGGCCCGCCCCTCCCGGTAATTTGCAAAATCTTGCAAAATCAGCCCCTTTTGGACAAGTTTCAAGCCTTCAGCCCCCGGTAATTTGACGCTTTTTCAATCCTGGATTCCGCCCCTGGAATGGCCAAAATAAATATTCCCTGGTACTGTTTCACACAACTTTCGGGATGCGGTTACATGCTAAGGAACTTAGATGTGATCGGTATTGATCATGGTTCGGGCGAAAGAGTGACCCAGTTGATGTACGAATTATCACAATACACGTTAATACTTCGGTGGCGAATCAGTGATGACGCCCTTTTTCATTAGTTCCTAATGCATAAGACGTGCCTTAAAGTGTTGATTAGAAAGCACGTGTGTGATAGTACAAACCTAAATGTATGCGACGATCACTTGTGCATTGATTACATAAGTGATGATAAAATTAAGAATGCTGTAATATTGTTGTCATTTTGTCATTTATCATATATTCTTATCTTTTAGCGTAGTTCGAGTCGAGTGAAAATGATTTTTACAGTAAAATTCAAAATATCTCTTGAGTTTAAGTTGAGGGTTATCTCCAAGTAGATCGAGCCCAATGATGCTGGTCTGATATTGGAGTTTGAATATTCACATCAATTAGAGAATTCAATTTGCTATC
>JAMKCH010023610.1:0-19875 GCA_023653785.1 Ophioderma brevispina
AAAAAGTGATACCACAATTTGAGAAGACTACCTACCTCGCAGGATGTAGAGGGTCCATTACTAACTACCAAGGTTTGTCAAACCTTTTCTGTAGTGGGAGGTAAAAAAACTCTTAAAATAAGACTCCTATGAGATTCTGCTCCTCTCTAGTAGGTAGTACTCTCCAATTGTTGGTAATCACTTTTTCAATAGAGGCCAATTTAAGTTTACACAGGGGTCACATTGTAAAATGCCCCAATAATGTTGAAAATGTATGCCATATTGTCCCATAATCATAAGGATTCAAAATGTATTAGTCCAGTTCAAAATATGGAATAACGGGTTCAAACCAAAACATTGCAACAGAAGACCAGCTTTACTTTTTTGTATTTAAAAACATTTTTTTTATAAACCAACAAAACACAACAATCAAAAGTTACCAAAATCGGAGGCGTGGAACAATGTCTATTGGCATTAATTCCAAATGGCTGCCATTTTTCAACTGATTTTGCTATATATTGGATCTGAGATTGTACCGACTTAATTTGATGTCTATACCATGTTTTAGGGGTCAATGAATTCAATTATAATATGATTATACAATTGGGTCATTATTATTCACTAATAAATACATTCAACAGGATGCACATTTTGGACACCACGTTTTACTATATCTTGGATATGAGAATGGTAAAGGTTTTCTCTTTGGTTATATACCATGTTTACAGGATCAAGGAATTCCTTTTTAACATCATAAATCATGGTTTATTCTTTGATGCTAAACTTGTATGAATTCAAAATGCAGGTCATTTTGGAACCACTTTTGCACCACTATAACTCGTAATCTGAGGTGTCTTTTGAAAACATATTTTTCTGGGTATCAAGAAATGTAAACATAAGAGCATTGAACCAATGGGTTATTTTATTCCAGTCTTTACTTCATTTGACTATCTCGGGGACACAGGCAGAGATACCTGTCAATAACTTAGTTATGTGCATTAGTCTATGTATTCAATGATGCCCTACAGACTAATGTAGATTTCCCTGGTAAATCTGAAAATAGGCGAGAAATTTTTTTGTTTTCAACTTGTGCTAAAATATACATTTTATCCATGTTTGAGCATCAACTTGAGCCTACATTTTGGTTTTTTATCTTCCTTTAAATGACATCAATTGCCTTTTGTCATATTTGAGATACTTTCGTAGAAAGGAATTCACCACCGCAATAAATCACATTTCTTACCATTCATGTTTCATATCCTATCAATGATAGGACCATTTTATGTGTTTATACTGGTTTAAAATTATTATCTCTCCGACCCTCTCAATTATGCGGTTGTTTGGACAACAAATCAACAAAATCATATTAAAAGGGACTTCTTTTCTCTCATATCTTTTATTTAAGGGGGGCTTTTACGACCGTCTCTTTGCCACAATTGGAATGTTATAGCCCTCACTTTTATCTCAAAATTTGTAGTACCTAGTCGAGAGGCGGCTCATTGAAGACCGAAAGTATGGGTGTACGTGGTGTCCTATAATGAATTTTTATTACTGAACGTATTAGAAAGTGTCTAGTTGATCTTTGAACGATTTGAGGCATTGAGGTCACAGATCACATTTACAGGGTTAAATTCCGAACATGCATCCATGGAAATATCACAATTCTTCCTTAGGTCCAAGAAGTAAAAGTCACTGATGATTGTTTCCTGTATGATGGCTTATTAATGAGTTGTAGGTCATCTATATCTACGAAGTTCACCTTGAAGTACAAATGGCTGCAACTTAATAACCCTTATTATGTCATGTCATTAAAACGTAAAAACTGTGATCTGTGTCTATAGAAAACTGTACTTTTTAAAAATCTTTTTGCAAGATGAATATAATGAGACTATTCTTATTTACAATAAGGTACTTTAAAAATTTGACCATATACAAAAGATTGTTATCCTTTGACCCCTTTTGACCTATAGAAGAATAACCTTGTTCAGCATTCATAAGGATACAGACTTAGACCTTTGACCTCAGTAACTCAAGTTGCCTAAGGGTGCCAAGGTGGCACTGTTTGAATTATTCCACTAATTTAAACACAAGGGTCCATTAATTATTTATCAACAAAATGGCCCACTTAACGGTCTCTTTACCTTCTGACTAAATATTTCCAGCCATCAACTTGCAATCTATTACATATTTTCAGGTATAAGGAGGAAATCTACATTACGTCTGTAGATAATCGTTTAATACACTCCACACCTTTTATTCTATGACAAGAGACATCCCATAAAAGCCTTCTTAAGATAATAAGGTGCAAATGTAAAACGGTAACTGAAACAGAGGGCAGGTTACATGCAGAGCAGATGATCTTGAGTGTACCAAAGGATGAGAAGTGTTAAGAGGTGTATGCAAAATTGCAGCGTGGTCTTATTTTATTTTATTTTATTTGTGTCTTATGTAGCCGGGGTAAATATTCAGTGTCATGACAGCTTTCCAATGGTACCCATTGGATCTTGAAGAATTGAAGAAGACATTTACTGCCAACTATGAAGAATCATCAATTTAAATGACTGGAGTGCACCTATAATCCTAAAAATTCCAAAATTTCATCTGATAAGAGATTTAGGGCGATGCCTTTTGTCCAAGTTGTGAACTTTCAAATTATGCAAATTCAGACTTTGAGAATAAGGTAGGTGGTTGAAAACTGACAACCCATTTTAATTTATGCAAAGTAGGGATGATGATTTTTTTTTTTTTTTTTTTTTTTTTTTTACTTTTTATATTATTTTTGTACTAAATTAATCACTTTGCTCATTGAACTTGCAAATTGGGTATAAACATCGCAAACGAGCCTCTCCAAACTGCTACTGAGATTTGACAGTTGAAAGGTTTAAGTGCTGGCTGCCATTTTGTGTAATTTATGCAAATTAGACTGGGGAAATGACCCAACAGTACAAATATGTTAAAAGTGAATTCTTGACTCCAATGCTATGGGTATAGACAACCAGAATGAAGCTTTGGTCAGTTTTTCAGATCCCAAGATATATACAAAATGGTTTCAAAATGGCCGCCCATTTGAATTATGCAAAGTAGGCAAGAATAATGACCCGTGATATAAATAATGTTATACCTAAATTCCTTGACCCCCAAAAAAATAGGTATAAGTACCAACCTGAAGTTTCTACCAATCTTAGATCCCAAGATATAAGCAAAAATTGGTTGAATGGCGGCATTTTGAATTTATCAAATGGCCTGTTCCACTACCCGATTTTGGTTAAATTTTGATACGGTTTTGTTAGCTTTCCAAGGTTAAATGAACACAGCAGTTTCTGTTGCAATTTGTTTTGGGTCAAATACTATTTTGACTGGACTATATATTGTACCACCTACGGACACATGGTTTGGGGTTATCAGGTAAAAAGTGACAAAAATGGTAAAAAAGGTCAATCTCAATTTGTACAGGTGTCAACATGAAAAAGTTAATCTGATAATTTTAAATAATTGAAATTATTGCCTGAGGTAAGAGAACTCCTAAAAGTTATAGTTTGATTATGTTAATGCTTACGTTGGAGATAAAGGTCAAGAGGTCAACACCAAATGGATTCGGTGCCATATGACTATTTTGTGCAAAAATTGGAACTTTCAATTGCAAATGGTACAAAAACTATTCCTTATTTTGAACATTAAGCAGATGAACAACTTCTTTCATTTTTACCAAAATTGGAGCAACTTCTGATTTGATCCTGTATACAAATAGAAATTGACCATTTTTGTTACATTTTAGCCAATTTTTACCTGTAAACTCTAAAACCAATGGTACATAGAGGTACAAACTATTAACCTTTGGGGAATTCCTATGACTAGACGGACAATATGGATAATTAAACATGAATGCTGACATTTTAAAAATTACCCCTGTGTAAACTTAAATTGGCCCCTAGTTTAAAAGTGATACCACAATTGAGAGTATTACCTACCAATTTGCATTGATGTAGAGGGTACATACCAACTACCCCAAAGCTGTCAAACATTTTCTGTAGTGAGGGGTAAACCAATGATGTGACTGGGTCCGAGCTCCTCTCTATTAACAAAACGATTCTTTTTTCATTTTATGATCTGTTTCGCTGACCTTACCTGGCAAATTCGATGACATCGCCACCAGCTTTCAGCACTGTGTCCTGGATGTGGCCAAGGTAGTCATGAGGGTTTTAGTTGCTTGTCTACACCAGGTTAAGTTGGCGAATTCTTCACACATTGCAGTGAAACCTTGGCAAAAAAATATCATTTTGTGATGCAGTGTTCCTCAGTAAAATTCTAGCGAAGGAAAAATTTTAAAAAATGAAAATGCAAAATGGAGAAAAAAATAGGTCTACACCTTACAACTTCAAAATTGCAAACAGTGTCACATGGCGAGATCTCCGTTGAAAACATTAGTCAGTCCAATCATGAACTTGGCCAATCTTTGTTGTAGGTCATTAGGTATATCACGAATTCAAGATCTCTAGAAAGGATGGAAATACGTTTTTACTTTAATAATATGCACCAATGTGTTTGTGATGGACATGATAGAACAACCCAAGCATCAGGGATACAAAAAGAATCAAAAAAACCCCACAAACCCCCTTAAAACCTGCAAAATGGGAAATGGTGAGGTGAACCCGGTGCATGGTTCTTCTCTATTTATTCTCCGCATGTGATGATCTGGAGGACAAGTTGCATAACACGCATTCTTGGATAGCTGCCATCATTTAACCAGATCCATTTGCAGTCTATATTTTGTCTCTTCAGCATTCATAATGTGTAAAGATGGTTACAATCCTAAATAGAGTTAAAATCAATCGATTTGCACTCGTCGAGTTAAAATACAGTTGGACGGTGAATTTTCTGAGTGGTTTAGTTAAATCGTCTGGGTACCGTATATAGGGATCCATTATCGGCCCCTTCTTTTATTCAACATCTATTTCTTTGATTGTTTTTTTTTTTTGTTTTACTTTTCCCCAAATACAGGATTAAGATTGAGCAATGTTTCCGTTGGGAAAAACAGAGTAATATTTTTTTAATTAAAAAGAAATAAAGAAAAAAATGGTCGTAAGCTCACCTGATACATCTAACATCATGAGGACGCCGGGGAGGTGCTGTACCGATGGCAGTTGTTGAGGGGTCCGGTTGCCTGATGACGATGGTCGCACCGTGGCTACAAGCTACGTGTATTCGATCGCAATTTCAATAAAAAGTATACACCGGTATTCAGAAAAGCTAAGACCAAAAATATTTCTTGTAAAGTTGAGCCCATTTCCTTTAAATTGGTAAGCCCAAGGGCAGACGCGTACCACAGGGAGAGTAAGGCAATGATAGCTACTGTATTTGTTTTGGTTATCATGTCGTGTATAGCATTTGGATGATATAAAGTGTGTTTAGAAATTAAGGCAAGGTCGGTTTAGAAAGTGTATTTTAATAGCATGGCACTGGGCAAACTATACTTCTAAACGCTTGAAATGTGCTGAACATGCTGGTATAAATTCAAAAAACACAAAAAATAGATGTCCCACTGCTGGATTTTAGTCAATATTGTTATTCTTGGAGGGTATTCTGGTACAATCTGAAGAAATTTCTCTTCTTGTGAGTCTTTTAGCAATGTTTGGGTTAGCCATCAGTTTTCTATTTGACTGGCTTGAATTGCAGCTTATGTCATCGTGGTCCAAAATTAGCTCTGTGGGAAAGATTTTATCGGACAGACAGGGTTGAACCCTCGTTTACCAAGCCTTTTTGGAAACAGGTTTACCAGGGGGGGGGGGCGGGTACCACTCTCATCGGAAAATTCGTTGCTAAAGCAGGCGATGCTTATGATTTTGTTACTAGTGGATAGCTATGGTCCTCCTCCTCTTCCTCCTTGTATCAAGATAAGTACTGCGTTCACAATGACGTCCTAAAGTCCGCGAGCCGGCAAATGCTTTTTCCATAGAAATAGTTTTGTTATCCTCATGCGAAAATCCAATTTGCATCAAACAGGTAGGAATATCGGATTTTCATGCGGTTTTCAGTCCAATGATTGCAAATAGACTAGTTTTTACATAATATAGAGTGAGTGTTTAGAAGCAATACGGTGCATAAATATTTCCAAAAGGTACATTAAAATCTCTTGGTAGCAATCAGTACCCCCCTAAAATATACTTGGGTGGCAACCACCCCTTACACTTACTTGCGGCATCCCTAACCCCGTGAAGTACACCTTCACATTTTTTTTGCTAATATGACCAAGAGGAGAGAAGATTAACTAAAAACGCATTTTACGAAAGGCTTTTGGCATTTTAACGCACAGGAGCAAAGTTCATTGGGGGTACCCCCCCCCCCTTGGTAAGACGAGAGTTAACACAACCTTTTTTCTATTGTCAACTATAGACATGTATCCAATCTAAGGTTCGCAAGTCCGGAAATGTTTGCTAGCCCGAAACAAATAAAAGTCCCTATTCTGTTTTAGAAAACAAACAAAATTAAAAAACAAAAAAACATAAAAAAAGTTAATTTACGAAGTACTTCAAAAATTTCCGGCACTTTTTTTCCTCCGTAATTTTAATTACGAAAAATTCTGTAAAAATCACATTTTTCCATAATATGAGCAAATTTCTGTTAAAATACTGTCAAAAGCGTCCGTTAATTGACAGAATTTCTGTAAATTATCCTAAAAGTCTGGAAATTCTGCTGCCAGAAATTTCCGTATTACGGAGGAATTTTCTGAACAGTGGGAGCTAAAAAATGGGGTCAAAATATGACAAACAAAAGGGTCATTGCACACGTTTTTTGACCACAAAAGGGGTCAACATTTTAACCCCATTTTAGTCGGTCATGAGTTGACAAAAACGAGGTCAAAAATGACACGTTGTTTGAAAATAACTTTTAGGGTGTATTCAACAACCACAACAACAAAAACGACGACAACAACAAAACAACCTGTAAAAGTCGACCAAAAAGTCGAATTTTGGAAAACGGAATTTCTAATATGAATCTACTCAATAAATTGTCATCTCCCTGATTTAACGATGTCTTGTTGATAGCAGAAATCTAGGAAATCATTTATGTTGTATTTACATTATGTAGTTTAAAATGAAATTCATTATGATCAGTGATTAGTCTATTAGTTATTGCGCCAGAGTGCACGCATATCCAGTATGTTGTTTCGCATATCAACTGTACTCTTCTAATGTAAAAGAGATATAAAAAGCTCTATTGGGAGCTCTGTTGAGGAGACATTTCTTTTTATGCATTCCAGTTTTCTAGTGCTTTCACACTCTTTTTAAATAAGTGATTTTCACTCTGTTCAGGTGATATTTTTCCTCTGAAAAGAGTGGAAATCACTATGAAAAGATTTCAATCGCCACATTGCCGCTGTCCCTCCACAGCTCTCAATAGCTCTTTTGCATTTAGATTAGAGCGACATTACAATAGCTTACAATACCGGATTAGGGCCTTTATAGAGGCCTACACCAGCCCCAGAAAAAAGAAAACAACAAAAACTAGAAAAAGAAAACAACAAAAACAAACAAGCAACAAAACATCAACGGCGTCTTCTCACTAAAAAACAAGCAACCACGGCCATAATGGAAAAAAATAACGTTAGCGCTGACGTTCGCAATAATTTTCTTTTCGTGTCATATTAATTAGGGCCTACTCAACGTTTATGAAGACTCTGTACTTTTACCCCTATGTCATACTCCCTCTCCATTCGACTTTTTAGACATTATTTACAGCTGGCATGTTTTCATTTTTTGTATTTTTTGTATAGGACATACAAACATCTGTCTTGTCAAGTCATTTTGATGAGAGTATTTGCTTGCTCGCTTTCTTGTCTTTCGATGCTAAAGCGAGCGGGCTTGTTGCCTGCGCCGCGTCTCACTTTGCTATGGTGATTATATGCAGTGTGTTACGCACAACGCCGCGCTGTACGCACAACGCAGAGATGCACAATCACAGGGCGGTACGTGTGACGCACGACGCGACACACGTCCACGACACGCAGATTAAAGTCTAAAAGATTTAGGCGGAAATCTGTATGAAAGTGCCGTTCGTGTGGAAGTAATAATAAAAATTGACAGCCTTGCATTCTTTTCATTTTTTTAAAAAATCTGTCCATATAATTTCCTAAGGCGACGAAAATAAAAAAACCCTGTTTTTACGGGCCCCCGACCCCCGACCCTGATGTTTTTTTCAGTGGAGATTTTTTTTTTTTTAGTTTTTCCAAAAATCATGTAAAATCAGCCTTGTTTTAGCCCATTTATCAATTTGGCAATTTTTTTTTTAGAAAATTTGTTTGTAAAAAAATTCCTTTTTTTCTCTGATTTTTCAGATTTTGGGGCTATTTTAGGCCAATTTTGATCTCCAGAAAAGAAAAAAAAATAAAAAAGGAAAAATTAGCCCGAAAGACCCGACTCCTCGAAAGTTCGCTCGCCCGTAAAAACAGGGTTTTCGTTTTTCGTCGCCTAAACCAAAAATTGACTCTTGAGTGTATGGGGAGTAGAGGTTAAAATACTTGACTCACTGAACGTTTTTGAGCGTTTTTAAATGGACTACTTTTCATTAAAAATCTAAAACGATAAAATAAAATCTTAAACGTTTATTTTTTCCAAGAAAACAATTAAAATAAAACTCCAAATGAACTTTTCCCAGACAAATTTCAACAAATTTCCTGACGGTAGACAATTGTCTAGCCTTGCCGATTTGTTCTGAGACGAACATGATAAATGATTAGTTCAATTTATAATTTACGCCGTCAAAATTTGATTATACTAAAGTTATCTTGTCTTTCTGACCGTTCAGAATTGAAAAGCTCATATTCAAATGAGTTAAAAGATTTAAGCTGATGGTAAAATGGACTACTTTTCAATATGTTATGTTTTCACAGCATGAAAGAGCAGTCATTTTTCCCAAAATATTAAAAATGCCCATTGGTTCTCTCAATTGTTAGTGTTCATCATATCAACAATAATATTGCTTTCGTGAAAAACGGATATTAAAGCTCGATCGTTAAAGTTACTTTAAAAAACCTGTCATTTTCGGAGCTTTTCGGCTAACGTCATAACGTCAAAAATGTCGGGATCCCAATTTTTGGCCACAAAATTGAAAATTGCGTTCTCGGCTTTACCACTTGCAGGTAACTTTGCTACAACAGTTTCCAAAACAATAATAAAAAAAAGAAGGAAAAAAACCATCAGCTTTGGAACAATTTGAGGTGTTGTTTGTTTACATCCTCAAAAAATGACTTATAGTGGCTTAAATTTCCTAACATAGAGTTTCTTGTAGTGTGGTGGGTCATAGTAAATTTTGGGGGATTTTTAAATTGTTGGAATATGTGGCTATGGGGATTTTACAAGCATATGTGCAATATTTTCTTACGGGGATGAAACACTTCCCCTCCCCCCCCCCTTACTCATTGTTTTGTAGGTACACAAAAGTGACACTTAAATGGATGTCCAATTTTGGTCTTCAGACGAGCATGTAAAGGTGTCAATTTGGACCCCGTTTGGGGGGTCAGAATGACCACGTGACACCTTTAGGGTGTCAGATGACACATTTAGGTTGTCAGGTGACACCTTTAGGGTGTCAGATGACACATTTAGGTTGTCAGGTGACACCTTTAGGGTGTCAAGCACGACTGACACCTTTGTGTCTTATTTCCCCAAAGGTGTCATTCTGGCTTGACACCTAAATGTTTTCCAAATGTGTCATTTCTGGCTTGACACCCTACAGGTGTCATTCTGATACCCTAAAGGTGTCATTCTGACACCTCACCGTGTCAAATTGACACATTTACATGCTCATCTGAAGACCCAGAATTTGACACCTTTTCTTTTTTCAGTGATAAGTACAGGACGTCACATGCATGGCAAAGGTTTTGCTTCTATAAGGACTCGAAATAACGACTTAACCCATTTGAAGAACAAACATAATTTTAATGAAATTGGTTTGTTGTCGATTACGGTGCACTTCATGGATAGAGAATGGTTGTTGAAAGATAATTAAGATTTCTTTCCTTATTTCCCATATAGACATGCCAAAATGAATTCTTAAAGTACGATGTAAATTTCAAAGTAGACAACATGGCTTGATAATTTTTGCTTCGTAGCACGATTAGTCCCAACTTTGCGTGAATATTACTTGTTATTTTTTTCTCCTTTTTGGCAATCCGGAATTAGGGCACAACCAGTTATGTTTTGGCTGAAACTTAAATATAACATATCTATTCATCTCATTCATCTCAACTATATATTTCAGTTTGCAATATAAAATAGCATCGTCGAATCAAATAATGGGGCCAGCTGTTCAATGTCGGCTTAATATGTTCCTTTCTCTTATTGATTTCCAAGTTTTTTTTTCTGTAATTCCATTTTTTATTTTTACAGAGATGTTTTTCTTTTTGTGGTGCATCAATCAGGAAGAATGCCGACATTTGAAATTTGTACGCACTTGAGAACTTGTACACTTTGTATTGGGCTTTTAAAACAATACTTCCCATCACCTTCTTTACATAAACTTAGGTGTTAAAAATTTACCACCAAATCGGTGTTCAGTTTGTCGGTGTTAGTTTCTGGTGTTGAAATTTAGGATTGAATACCGCTTGGTTTGCTGCACAATTTTTATTAATTATTGCATTTTGGTGACCTAAACAATAACAAAATCAAACATTTTCTACTATAAAATGTCCTCGTTACAAATAGGCCTTTAAATGTTAACACCAAAGTTTGGTGTTTTTGTTTAATACCGAGGGCGCAGTCCTAAATTGATTACAGGGTGGGTGTGTGGTGTTAACACAAGTAGTGTCATTTTGGCAACCTGGCAGTGTTAAAAACAACAACAACCTAGTATATAAAAACAACAACAGCATAGTAATAAGTCTAAAGGATAACTAAGTTACTTCAGCAAAAACTTGGTAAGCTGACTCTGAACTAATATGGAGCCGGAGGACATGATACAAAGTGTACTTGTGCCTCGAACCACAGGAGAATATTAGTTTCTCCGGTAAAAGGATTGAAAGATGAACCTGTCAGGCTGAAAATATATGGAATTGGGAAACTTTGCAGAGAAAAAACACATTCATTTGTTAGTGTTATAAAATAATCACTTTGTGTCGCCACGGCACACGTCTTGGACAGAACATGAAAATACTTTAAACAACGACAAAAATAAATCTAATACATAGCCTAATGTCTAAACTTTGATCCAAATTTAAACTGCCATAGCTATGATCTAATATAGGACATTTCTCAAAATAATACCTAGAGGGACAACGGGATGTGTATGGAAATCTGCCTGAAAAATAAACCCAAAATACCTCTTTGAACACAACGTAATGTTGCTAACCTGTTGAAAACTTGCAAGATCCCCCTGTCCTGGCGGGGGGGACTCTAGCCAGGGGGCTCTAGTTGGTGGATTCAATTCAGCGAAGGACTTTGCACAGTATTCCTGGGGAATAAGAGCGGAAAACTTTGCAAGAGAAATTAGCTACTAAGGTACATGTGGTGCAAGGGAACATTATATAGCAGGGCGTATCATGGTACATGGCATGCAGAGACAGACAGACAGACAGAGGCCGACGCGACGAGGTCGACGACGACGACGTTCCTATGTCAAAAAAAAAACCATGATGCTAAAGCGGACAGGGGACAAAAAATGAGCATAACTCTGTATATAAAATAGCGTAAAAATTGAGCTTTTAATTTGATTTATTCTTCAACTGTTGAGAGACATATTGTATCGTCGCGCCGCCGAAGTGCCTTTTTTACTGAAAGTTGTCCCTCTAAGTGAAGTAAATCGTAAATACGAGGCCAGACGATATTTTACGTTGTTTTGGTTTGTTAGTCTTCTTCAAAGAATACTATTTGTGAGTAATATCTTGTCCTTTCACTGCGTTATAATTCCAGGTCAAATCTCTCAACAGGACGTGTTTCCCGAGTAATTCCCTTTGAGGCCAGGGAAAAGGGGTCACAGAAACATATACAGGTCGTCCGTTATTCGTCTGCAGAAGTTTGAAAGCACGACGAAGCATTAATCCAAGCATTAAATCCAGGACTGTATAAAAAATCGATGAGCTGCTGATTGAATAAAGTTTTTGGCGCAACTGATCTAATTTCACCAATAACTTATTGTTTGACAATTTAGTAAAAGTTAGGTCTAAATATAGGAAGGAATGGTTGTTGTAAAATTAAAGGCACTATCAGTGATTGCCAAATCAAAAACTAAAAAAAAAAAACATATCAAAAATCCGATTTTTGCAGCTTGTAACAAGAAAACAGGCTATCCTAACTACCCTGAGAAGACCAAAAGAAACCTATGAAGGGATCAAATTCGGAATTAGTCACTGTTGTACGGATACTTACTAAAACGTAATTGAATGGGGATTCGTATTTTTGCACACTGCTGTTTTCTTCCTTTCTGTCAATATTTAACTTTCTGTCAAAATAACTTATGAGACTCTACAGACTTTTATATATAGGCCTATCGTTCACTTGCCATCTATCTTGAAAATTTCAAATATATTTGACTTAGATATAACGGAATGTCAAGGAAATAGGATCTGGGTGAGAATTTTGAACCCATTCAGCCACATTTTCCGGCTTTTTTAAAATTAATCTATCAATTACTTCAATTTGCAACATTTTTGACGTTTTTCAAACCCTAAAAATTCTGTTATTTGGATGTTTATAGTTAGGTGGATTGATGATTCACGTGATATACATATGATAACCGATTTTCTTGTATATGGATTTTGAAACGAGAGGTAGCTTTACTTTGGTATATCTCTCAACGGAATTTAGAAGCAAAATCAATGAGCAAAAGATGTAATAGCCATACAGCTAGGATCAAAAAATATGAATATACCCACACTAAACCCAAAAAAATTGCAACAGAAGGTTTCTTGGCATTTTCTGATAGTATAAGGTCAGTATAATAAAATATCAAAAGTTGCACAAAATCGAAGTTCCAGAAAGTGTTGTTAAAATTTGACATAACAAATGGGCCGAATCCGCCATTTTGAAAAAATAAATCCTATATCTCTGGCATAAATGAGCTAAAGAACAACAAGATGTCATTCCTACTAATCTAGCATAACAAATCCATTAAAATGGGTTTTATGAAGTTATGATTAACCTCTAACCTCAAAACCAATTAGGCCGCCATCGCCATGTTGAAAAGTACAAATTATTGTTATTCTCTGGATGCGGATGGGCCAAAATGACAAACAAGATATCATTTCATACTAATTCTTGCATAACAAATCCATGAAAATGGGTAGTTTTATTAAGTGAGATATAATTTGGTCTCTAAATCCAATATGGCAGCCATCTGCCATGTTGAAAAGTATGAATTCTTTATCTATGATACCAGATGGGCAAAAAATTGAAAATTAAGGTGTGGTGATTTTTAATTAATTGAGGATAAGAAATACATTGAGATGGTTTTTTTTTTTTTTTAATTAAAGTGATTTAGTGGGCTATGTGTCCAAAAGCTGTAAATAAGTTGTCCTAGAGTGGAGTATTACAGTGGATGTTTTTGGTTAGACATCTTTCAGGGTTTTATAACACCGAAAGGCAGTTAGAGCACACTACACTCTTCCATCGTGTTATATGAGGAGGCTCCTGACTATCTTGCCAACTGATGCCTAAAACTAAGAGTATAGACCCCCCCCTCGTCTCCGGGCGGTCAGTACGATCTCATGACCTTGCATTTGAGACCCCAAGATCTAAACATGGTCCCATCGGAGATAATTTATTCCTTCAAATGTCCACATCTGGAATGCCCTAACTGAGCACATTCCTGCTACTATCATCGGGTCCGACTTAAAAAAAGGGAGGTCAATCGCTATTATCGGCGATCAGTGGTTTCTAACAGATGTTAGTTTCTGCTGTTAATTGGCCCTGGTATTATGCATTACATTCAAAAAATAATTGACTGACCATTGAAACCAGGGACACCATTGCCTTGCTGAAACCGTCACCATTCTTTCGAGGTTCAGGATTGAATTTGGAGCACAACAACACTCCGGAACAAGCTCGTAACACAGGGTCACCATGCCATCTCTTTGAAGAAAAAATAGACTTCTTGCCAACCATAAATATTTATGAAGTAGTATTGCAACCTGAAAAGACAAGGGCAAACGAAGTCTAGCGGCAAAGTTATCACGAAAAGTGCTTCAGAGCTTTATATCATACAAATATTATGTTCCTCTGGTCTCTGCCAGACCGAAAGTAAAGGTCATTACAGCCCTCTTTGGCATAAGGGAGAAGAAGTATCAAAGATCTGTGTCTTGCCACTATGGATTTTTGCTTTACATATTATGCCATGGGGACTGCCCTTTTTGCTATATCAACATCTTGCATTCCTTTGCATAGATACTTGGCAGTTCCCTGAGCATTCAGTCACCAATTAGTTTTAATGAGAGCCTGCTACCAAGATCATTTGAAAGATGTCTTCTTTTTACGGCAATTTTGTTGGCATTGCTGTCTACCTAGTTTTGCGACCTAGTATTGCGATGTTCATGTGTGTTGCCTTTTGGTTTAGTTCAAATGTGAAAGTTATAATTCAATAAACCTTCCGCATATTCGGAAAGAGACAAGAATGACCTTGTCAAAGCTTGCAGCCAAGTTTGAACAGGCATTTCACTTAACAAGAGAAAAGCCTTGAGAAACATTTGCACAGGGATAGATGCTTTGAGGATGTCATGTACAAGATCTGTTCCAAGTAGGCAAAGAATATGATACAGTCAAAACCAAATGGAAAAACAAACCTCATTTTCTAATAAAGCTACAAACGGAAAGCTAAAGTTAAGACCCTTGCATCTCCTCAGGCTGTCAAGGTAACGATATGACCAAGCTCGTTATTTCAAAGATTCCTGTTAGTATCCCAATCTGGAGAACGGTCTTTAGATAAGGTTGCTTTGTCACAAACTGTCGCCAAATCCACCATCCATTGTTAGGCCAAGTGTGTTTATGTAGCCAGATAGAGCACAATTTCTGATGGCCCTTGAAAAACATGTGTCCTTGTCGAGTGCTGCTGCCCCGTGACAGTGCCAAAGACTGATCACTAGTGTTGATGATGTTCTCTTTTGATCGCTTGAAATGTACAGAGAGAAGCACCTATGTTGCTTGCATGCTGTGATTAAGCATGTTTCACGGTTGACCATTATGACAAAGCACCCGTTGTTTCCATGGATACAATGGTGAACCAAACACAAAAAGACAGCCAAATGAACGTCGCAAAACTAGGATCGCAAAAAGGAAGAAATATCAAAGGCGACAATAAGTTTGCTGGAAAAAAAACGAAATGAGATGTTGATTATAGCAAAAACAGCAGTTACCATGGCAAATTAGGTCAACAACCCAAATGGAGAGAAGACACGATCTGTTGATACTACTTCTCCAATATGCAGAAGAGGGCTGTAATGACCTTTACTTTTGGTCTGACAGACACATAGAGAGAACACTGTGTATGATATCAATCTTCTGAAGTGCGTATTCAGTGATGACATTTTCTCCGATCTGTTCTTTGCCGATGCATTTTCAGGTTGCGATTACTACTTCAGAATATTTGGGGTTGGCAAAAACTCTGTTTTCCTCAAAGTCATCCATGGTAACCATGTGTTACGAGCTTGTTCCAGAGTATTTTGTAACTATAAGAAGCTTCCTTGAATCGATGAGGAAGAGAAAGGCGGCAACACAATGGCTTTTGTCCTGTTAATGATCAACAATTCAGACGTCTTTGTGAAATTCATACGCTACAGGTACCTTTCCAACAAAAAGTTTTCACAACTGCATGGGGACATTCATGCAATAAACATGGAAAACAGGTGTTAAACCAGTCTCGTCTAGATGATGATGATGAACTTGAAGGCTAAAAGTATAATAGTTATAGAGTGGTCGATCACATTTACTGCAAACAAGTTGTGGTTTCGGCCACATTTGGGTTGATGATGAGGTAAATAATGTGAATTTGTGTTTTCTCGTTTAGAATTCCACAATTACACTGTAAAGAAAGATATTGTGATAGATTTATCTATAGCTCAGTCTATTGCTACGAATTTTCGACAAAGTCCACTAATGCTGGATTTGTAATTAATAGAAAATGACACATCATATGGTTTCATTTTTTAATGGGCAGACAGTGGCCATTATAAGACATCAAGGTGTTCTCAAAACTTTTACAAACCACCATCTTAATGTATTTCTTATGTTTACAATTAATAAAAAATTGTTCATTTGGCCCATGTGGTACCAGAAATTTGTACTTTTGGAACATAGTTGGATAGCAAGCCTATTGGATTTAGAGGTCAGGATGATACATCAACTCCATAAACCCTATTAAGACTGGTTTCAGAATTTGACTTAGTTTTCGTGCCAAAGTGTGCAAAAAATCATATCTGAGCAAAATAACCATGTTTAATTTTAAAGATGTTCATTTCTAGGGTAAATTGTTCGTTAGATTATGAATTTTAATCGAAAACCCTGTACCAGCATCCATTTTTTGCTACAAAAAATATTGGGATGTTGGGCCAATTTTGTCCGAAAATCGACAATTTTTGGGTGACAAAAATTTTCACTACCAACTTGAATACTTACAGAGTCTTACAATTATACATCTATATGACCCTTTATAGTGTTCATATATCAGTAAAGGTACTAACTATGGATTCAAGTATTTGTTTTAAAATCATTAATTTCTAATTTGCACACCAGAACCATCCATTTGAACATGTCCCGTAACAAACGACATTAAAAATTTAGCACTTTCGAAGTTTCGAACAAAAATGTTGCTTTGGCACAATCACATCTCTGGAAATGAAGGGGTCCTACAGTGGCTCGGTTTTACCTTCATTTTATGCAATATTGAATAAGCTTCAAATTGATACCTCACTTGGTTCATTTCACCTAAGGATAATTCCCAAATACAAAAATGTTTCCCCGACCCACCCTCCCCTTATTTTTCCAGTGCTTGAAAAAAATATTTTTGTTTTTTTGTTAAATAAAATTGGAACTACGAGAAAATAAAAGAGCTATAGGCTTGATAATTAATCGATTAATGCCCCAAACAAGTCCCTACCTTAGATATGGTATTACTTTGTTTTACCTTGTCTTAAAAATTTGAGAATTTTTTTTTTTTTAAATTTGCGGGCTCCCAATTTTACCTCAAATCGGCACTGTTCAGAACCCGTTAAAATAAACGAAAGGGTGACATCGTTGAAAAGTTAATCGATATGCCCATACCTATTCCCACAAGAATATAATATTAAATTTTTGTCAACTGCAAAATAGTTGAGAATTTTTTTTTATCAAAGGCAAGAGGCAATTATCAGCAAAATAACCATAGGTTTCTATGGGCCTTGGCATGCGCAATACCCCAAATGCAATATCTTGGAACGCATTCCAACATTTTGCATTTTTGACTTCAGATTTTGGATTCTACCATAATTTTAACCTAGAAACAATGTGTTTGTTCACTTTTAAAGCCCTCACATTTTTACAACGTTGCAGTAAAACCCTGGTCCGAATTGAAACCATGTCTTAAATGGTTTTGTAATGCTAGAATTAGTATGAAATACACCCTGGTTTTTTGTCTTTTTTGCATCACATCCCTGTAACCGGAGATACTAGAATTTGTTACTTTCCAAAATGGCGGATGGCCATGCCATATTGTATTTAGAGGTCAGATGATATCTCCACTTCATAAAACTGATTTTAATGGATTTGTTATCTTCGAATGTTAGTAAGGAAGAAGACATCTTGTTTGTTGTCCTTTTACTCCTTTAGTGCCAGAGATATGAGGATTTATGTTTTCAAATGGCGGATGGCGGCATTTTGTTTATGGTCACTAGTTTGTGAACACTTTCTCTGGGACTTCGATTTGGTGCACTTTTGATATATTGTTTAGCTGACCTTAATCTACCAGAAAATGCCAAAAAACCTTCTGTTGCAATTTTTTTTGGGGTCATGTGCTTCTTTACTCTACTATACAGGTCGCCTCTTACTTGAAAACCGTCCGACTTACACGTAGAGAATTCTTGTAGCTCATATAAAATGAATAACAAATTCGCGGCATTATTTGCTGTATATATAAAATAAAACAAACGTTTTACTTGGTTCTTCCTCCAATTCCATTTGATCCAAGAGTTGTTTAATTTAATATAACCTTCAACTTAATTATTTTCCATTTTCCTCGTGGCATACATAATAACAATCTAACTCTTTCAGTCATCATATAAGGTTTAGTCTAAACTTGAGTGTGGTTTACGACAATCAGTTTGTATCCAGCACGACTGACACAGGGACCAAAGTTCTACGCTACTTGTTTGGTAAGGAACATTTTGTAAACTTTGTGACGTTTGGACGATGGGACTCTTAATTGAAACGTTGAAATAGTGAATAGTTGACAGGACAAGAGTTTAGTCATACTAAGGTGGGGCCTGGACTACCAATAGGAGTTGTTATAGCCATATACCCGAGCAAACAACCTAAATTAAGCACTTCTTGCCCCTTAGCCATGTACATTGGTCATTGCTAATTATATAGACCTATACGTGTTTAAGTTGTATTTTGGTGTATGAGGGGCATCCGGCGTTTTATTTTTTAACATCATTTTAGTTAGATTTCCTTTTCTGCGCACGTGTATCCTAGGCCTCTTCCTTTAGAAGTGCCAAAGCAATCTAGCTTATCACGCTTCATGATTTACTCTATTTAATGCAACCATGAAATAGGATAAAATATTGAATAGAAATAGGAAACTTTTAAGTTCGGAATACAATAGATGGTTTTTATAACTCATGTGCTAAGTCACATTTTTATATGCATTATCGGAAGTTAAACTCTACGTTTACTTTACTGCTATGAAGTAGTTTTTGTATGTTTTCTTTCCGCCCCCATCCACCACCAAGTAGCACAGGTGGAAAGATAGAAGGAAAAAATATTAAACTCAAACTGGTTTGACTTATTGTGGGCCGCCAGCATACTGGCAGACCACTTTGCAAATCCGGTGTGCGTGTGGATGTATGTATGGTGTTGTGTATAATGTGTGAATATGTCACTAAAATGTTAAGTTTTTTATTGAGCGGCCCCACAGCTTCTATTCTTTGAATATAGTGGACGCAAAGCCGAGACAGCAAAAGTCTCATTTTATTATTGAATCCATAAACAATCATGAAAAAACCCTTTTTAAGTTCTTATTTAGTACTACTAGTGGAATCGAGATTCTGCATCCCGCCTAGACTATTTTTAGTTGTAGAAGCAGCTCTGCAAATGACCGGGTTTCTACGTTATTCCGTACTTCAAAAAAACCGCTGCTCAGCGTATGGTTATAAGCGAGCGGTCAAGCTTCAAAAGTGCTTTATTTTTCGAGTAAAACCCCCCCCGCGTTACAACAAACACAACCACTTTTATTCCCAAGGCCAATTAATATATGATTTATGAAACTGATGTTTGTGGTCAAAAAGTTTTGTGGCATGGTGTTATTTTTGGCCAAAAAACCCTATTTTGGGGCTAAAATAACGAAAAACATGACTTTTTTTAAATTTTAAAATCCAAAGCACAAAATTCTGATACATAGTACGTTATTGTTTTAGATCTCCTAACATTTTACACATTGCATAAAAAGGCCAGATGATATTTTTGCTGCACAAAATGCGTAGAAGGAGTTATTTTTTTGGTGGGGGTATAACAGTTAAAATTTTTTTTGGCTAAAAATCAACAAAATAGTATTTTCCTTAAAAAATGGACCAAACACCACAATTGTATGTAGTGAACCATCCTGATTTTTATAGATTATATTCTTATTTGTGTTGCATGTCCATACCGACTTATGGCACTCTATGTAATACTAAAATTGTCTAGGAATGTGTTTTTTGCCAGAAAAACGCCATTTTGGGGGAAC
>JAMKCH010023611.1:0-51603 GCA_023653785.1 Ophioderma brevispina
CCTTTGGCTGTTAAAAATGTTAACGAACCCTTAATATATTGAAAGCGGTGGAATCCCGTAAGGGCTATGAATGATGTACTTGGTGAAAAGGAGGGGTGGGTGGGGGTGACAATGTTGGTGGACCGCATGTGACCTTCGTGACCTTTGGCCCCCATTCACAAACCGTGACGACAGCCGACACTGCGGCCCCAGCTCGCCACATGTTTTTCAAAATACAACACGCCATTTCTGCACAGTCCAGCACAACATTACAACCACCATATCTTTCTCTCGCACTTTTAGGGTCATGTCTTCTGGGACCAAGCCACCTGGATGTACCCGACATGCTAATTGCCATCCGAGTTAGCCAAGGCTATGCTGAGCTGTCGGACTGTACAAATCTGGAATGCCGCCAAGACACTTGCTAAAAGGCAGGACTGAAAGGGGCAAAATTTCCATGGAACTGGCTATTCTGGTAGGTACTAGTAGAGAGTATATTCCCTAGTTTCGCTCCAGTTTATAGGCCCCTGGTTTCCCAACCTTTTTTAACCAAGGCCCCTTTTCAAAATAATAAATTGGGGTGTACAGTGACCCAACGCTATACTCCATTTTCCCTACCTCCATGCAGTGAAGTCAGCATGAGATTTGATAGTTTGTACCAGTCTACAGGTGTGCACTGGCTTAAAGTGACGCCATTTTTACATGCACACAATACGACATTTCTTGACGTCAAGGTTTGACCATGCAATGCACGGAGGTAAGTAAATGAATATAAAATTCTAAGAATTAACCTAGCCCAATTTCACAGCTAACTTCACAACCCCTCTTTAAATCCCTTGAGTCCCCAGGTTGGTAACCGCTGATTAGGCCAACATAACATTTATAGGCAATGAGAAACCCTTTTGTGGGCACATGTTGTGCATTTGATCATCTGCGTTCGCCTCATAAGCATAAGGTGGTGGTTTCATGCCCCGCTGTCGCAATGTGTTGTGCACTTGGGCAAGGAACTTTCCTCACTTGCCTCTCTCCACCCAGAGTATAAATAGCTACCGGCTGTGCTAAACAGACATCTCTGCGGGAGGATGCAAACCCTCCCACACAGCAAGCGATCCAGAGACGGCCAAGATGCCAGAGACATAGAAATGGCGACCGGCCTGAAGGGCGTACCATTTTATTTGATACAACTCTTGCTGCCATTGCCAATCCTACATGCCAATCCTTTTCACATGTTCATGATATATGCACACGTGACCATAGTCCTTGTCACTGACCACTCTGTGCAGTGATGTCGGCGCGAGATTTGTTTGGGCGGCAAGAAGTAAATCGCTCGTGCTGCTTGAACAGATCACTTTTCCGCGCGCGCCGGGCAAAGCCAACATTCTTACGGTCTGGCGTAAATATTTTATGAACATCGTGAGCGAGGTAGAGACACGGAAATATAGACCTATGTCACTAAAGTGCCTGCTCCAGTACAAATAAAAGAAAGATTGGGTCAAATAATTGAGTGAATCAAAATTTACATTTATAAATCGAGTCTTTATATAAAGAGGATAGTCCTGTTGTAAAATGGAATTTTGTGAAAAAATGCAGTGGTAAATATTCTTAAAAATTCTGTTCCTAGCCATGGTTGTCTTTTGCAGGATGTGATTTGTGTCCAGCGAAGGGCCCAGTAAGTATGAAATCCATGTGATGTGACATCGCCTTTGCACACAGCAGTATATATCAGCCACTTGGGACAAGAACTTCCTGGCCAATGAGAGGGGATACGAGCTAGTGACAGGATGGCCGACTTCTGGGGCTACACGTTCGGAGGTTGACAAGTCCAAAAATGCTATGTGATAAAAGGGGGTGATGTTTTATCTGTAGATAAGAATGGGCATTAGTAAAAACTGATTTGGTTCAAGTAATATTTTCTTTTTAGTTTTAAGCTATAAGTAATTGGCTTATTATTCTCCCACCAGGGTTAAAAACCATGGGGAGGTGGTACTGGGGATCTCCATTGGCCAAATTTGGTCTGCCCCACTGACATTTTTCCCCATTTTTTCAGAGCTTGAAGCTTGCCCATCTGTGCGGTCCCTGCTGAATTTTTTAGAGCACTGAAAAAAGGAAACATAGTTAATATAGGAAATTGTAAAAGAATGTTTATTACACAAAAAGTTTGTGCTATATACACTTGAAATATTTGTCACAAATGCATCCCTCCAGTGATGGAAGTCCCCGAAAAGCTCCCCCACTGAAATATTGAGATCAAACCATACTCGCTGCAGAGGAAATTGTCTTGGCAGATGTTGAGGTAAAATTATGTTCGAACTTAAAAAAAGTTGAGCTAGAATTTGCTTACCCGCGCAATCTGAATGATGTGGTAATATTCAAATACTACGGTCGCGTGGTTGTGGGGGGAATTGGGCAATCTATTTTTCTGAAGTATGGGTTAAAGGCGCTTAAACCCCAGACCCAAAGGGGGGGGGGGTGTGTGTATGTGTTCGTGGGTGTGGTGGAAGTTATACTTCGCCTATAACTGTGACCTAATCTAAATTTTGGGTTTCAGGTGTGATGCCTCCGGATGAGTACCACGAGACAAAACCGACAACTCTGTGTACACCAAACACCATTGCCCAAAACAGTCTTAACCTGCCCAAGTGCAGCCATTCACAAGCTTCAGTACCGGGTCCAATTGACTGACATGCAACAAGATGTACATTCCTGTTTGATGAGGAAGAACCAGTATCATCCGAATATGAAGGCTATACTCTGGGTAAGTGACCCAAATAGTAACAGATTATTAATAAACACATAAAAAAATAATTTCTTCATTTGATTGTGGATACTATATCATGTGACATAAAATATTTGAGATAGTTTACGGCCAAAATTCACAGGAGGGAAACAACGTTCCCATAAAAAGCTATTATATCCCTCATAATATATTCAAGTTCATTGATTGGTTAAAAGTGCGTAAACATGACCGCAAATAGTTCAAATATTGCAAGAAAGGGAGCGAAAGAGAGATCAGGGGGATTACTAGGCGAATTACCTAGGGAAATAGGGCCTATTTCCCTCTGTCTCGATAACACGTGTTACCAGTTAAGTATTCAGTCCTTTAATGTGATAAATTACGGTGTGAATTAGGCATTCGACAATAATACGGACTCTTGCTGCATTACTCAACGTATCACGCGTACGTATGTATTAGTATTGCTGTAAATTGAACTTGACGCAGTAATGAGGCTAATTTCACCTTGACCGTCGTTTGACAGAGACACCGTAACAAACAACATGGCTGCGGCCCGTAGGCGTAAACACGGTGAAAACCCTTCTGCAACTCCGCGATTTTGTCTCGTAAACGAAAGAACTACACATTCACGATAGCGCGGATAGTGAAAATACGAAGAAACAAATCAAGTCTGGTCTGTCTGTTTTCGAGGAGGTTTTGAAGGAAATTAACGCCGGCGATTTCAATGTCATGGACAACGCTGATATCGGACTTGTTATTGTCACAGTTTATGCCGGTTGCACGGAAACAGAAAGGGTGAGTTGTCAGCAAAAAAATCTGATGACAGTCAAATTCGGTACGGGCTTCAGCGTCATTTTCTTGCCGAAAAAGAAGTGGATATCATAAATGGATCGGACTTCTCGGTCTAAGAAGGCATTCAAAGCCTTGATGGTTCGGCTCAAGCAAATGGAAAAGCCAGTGTGAAGCATCAACCCCACCAATCTAGATGAAGACATGACCGCATTCAATCTAGCATAGATCTCACTACGGCAAGGGTTCGCAGCAAAAAATGGTATTTGTTGATGTATGAGCTATTTCGCTAATCGCGGCATGGAAAACAGGAGGCAAATGAAACCAGGAGATTTTATCTTTCATCCAAGCTAACAGCGGCGAATCAAATGGAGTATTTCACTCTTCGTGCAGTGACAAAAACTCACCCCAATGATGATGGGGAAAGCCAGGTGGTCGTATGTACCAAAGTAGAAGAATCCTCGCTGTCCTGTTGAATCTTTAAAGAAATACAAGGAAAAGCTTAACCCGAAGTGTGAATTGGATGTGGCAAAGGCCAAACCTAGCGAATGAAGATGATGCTGTTTGGTATATAATATGCCTGTCGGAAGAATACGCTGTGCC
The DNA here is from genome assembly GCA_023653785.1 of Ophioderma brevispina. Classification (NCBI taxonomy): domain Eukaryota; kingdom Metazoa; phylum Echinodermata; class Ophiuroidea; order Amphilepidida; family Ophiodermatidae; genus Ophioderma; species Ophioderma brevispina. The sequence continues at coordinate 4,106 of JAMKCH010023611.1, forward strand.
ATTTCACCAAGAATTTGTCTATTGAAGCATCTTGCTCCAAGCTTTATACAAACCATTGCTTGCGAGCAACCAGCGTGACGCTGCTTGACCATGCCGGTTACGCGTCTCGTGATATCATGACCGTCTTCAGCCACAGATCAGAGACTTTCTATTAAAAACTATTGCTTGCACGAGTGACACAACAAAACAGAAAATGTCGGAAACCATTCGGCAACAGTGGAATCAACTCGAGTCAAGAGCCTGAACAAGAGTGTTCAAAATAGGCTATAGTTGAACCATCAGACAATGACATGAAGCCAATGAGTGACACAGTGTCAAGAATCCTAAATGAAGTCAGTGAAATACAGGATATTCTTCATATATCGCCAATTACGTGAGACTGCTGCATCTCGCACAGTAACTATCAACCAAAGTCCACAAAGCCAAAACCTCCGCATGATCACCAACCAGAAACCATGGACAACATGCGAAACTTCATTCCATGGATGTGTGGTGAACATTTACAATAAGTAGACCTCATGCCTTGGGAAATTTCACTCCCACACTGGTAGTGTGTACCTATGTTGACAGTGAATTTTAATGTTTTCGGTTAAGGGAATTTGAAACCTCCGAAATCTTTGGAGACGTGGAATTTTGAACTTTTGAAGTTGTAAAATGTTGGATGGAACATTTAATATTGTTTTATTGGAATTTGGACAACAGAAATGGAAGACTCAACAAGAAGGTGAGTAACTTTATTATTCTATATTTTTGCATATAGGCCTATTTTTTGTTTAAGAGCGCCTCACATTTCACTTTGCAAACCAATCAAGAACAAAGAATATATTAATGAAGGATATAAAACAAATATTTACTGATCTTAAGGATCTTATTTGGGAATCTTGGTCCCCTCGGTGAAACTGGAGGGCATGGGGGACTATTTTTCCCTCGACCTTCGGTCTCGGGAAAATAGTACCCCACGCCTCCAGTTTCACCCGGGGGCCAATAGATCCCACAAGTCTCCCTCTGATCATAAAATTGTATACTATTTTCCCCCATCCCGGGGAAATAGTTCATTTTTATGGGAACTTTTTCCCTGCATTGGTATCTGGACTAGGCTTGGGTTGCGGTGGCAGTTGATCTCGACGAGACTTGGCAAGTTTTTCAAATGACAGGAATATTTTTATATGTTATATAAAACAAATATTGACTGCTCTATATTCGGGAAATGGTGCAAAATACCTCCCCTCATTGACTGGAGACCGTGGGCCTACTATTTTAGTAGGCTCACGGTCTCCAGGCACCTCGGGTAGTTATTTTGTACCATTTCCCTCATGAGCAGTCAATATTTGTATAATATTGTTTGCTATTAATGATGATAACTAGACGGCACAGTTGTGTTTAGCAAACATGGGCATATTCTTCTTTGCCATGCAGAAACACCTTTGCTGCTGTGGATCTTGAATTGCGTGTGACCTCTAGATGCGACATTTTGCCCCTAAACCTTTGACCATTCACCTTGAGAGTTGAGATATGCAAAGTAAATACAGAGAACCCAGATTTTCACATTAGGACCGGAAGTTCCCCCTTAATGACCTTTGATCCCACGCTCTGTGTGATCTTTGTATATAAGGTCAAAGGTCAAAATAGCACCATAAAGTACCTTGTATCTCTTTTTATTATTATTTTTATCCCCCTGGCTTGAAAAGCAGTAGGGGAATTTTGCGATAGCGTGCATGTCCGTATGTGTGTGTTCCAGTTTGGTTAGGTTTTCGTTTTTCACATCTTCAACGAAAAGTTAAAGTACGATTTAAACCAGACTTGGGGTTATTGGGGTGGAGTAGTGGTTCCTTCATATGTGGATGATGTCAGAGGTCATAGACAAGGTCAAAGGTCATATTGTATGTGTATGTATGTGTGTGCGTGTTCCGGTTTGGTTAGGTTTTTGTTTTTCACGTCTTGTTTGAAAAGTTTAAGTCTGATTTAAACCAGACTTGGGTTTCAGGTGAAGTAGGGTTCCTTCATATGTGGATGATGTCAATGGTCATGGACCAAGGTCAAAGGTCATCTGAGGTCATGTTCCAGACTGCCATCTTGCCAGGGGGATGACGCAAGTTTACTTGCTGTATTTTTAAAAATTTTAGTGCCATATTTTGGCGTTGTGTGTGAAGCAAGCAGCACATAGGGATTGCTTTGGTAGTGTTTCTGTGTGTCTGGCTGTAGTAAAAATGTTGACCCAAATGTTAACCCTAAATGTAATTGCCCACTGTTTCCATACATCCGTGTGCACATTTTCATGACACTTGGATACGATGGTCCTTAGGTAGTGACCCATATGTTGGTGACCTTGGTAACCTCATGTGACCTTGGTAACCTCATGTGACCTTTGTCCCCATTCACAAACTGACAGCAGATGATGCATGCATGTGGAATTGAGAGCAATTTATAAAGACAAACCATGTGCAGTAACACAACTCTACCAAGTAAGTAGTCACAAAGTTTACCATGATTATGTATTTTACACCTCTCAGGCACAGTGGTGAAACAAGCAGATGTAATCCTACTGGGCTTCCCCTTGATGGCCAATATGTCAGAGCAGGTACGCAAGAATGACCTTGTCTTTTATGAATCGTACAACGGCAAGGAGGTGACGGATCATAACGGACCCGCCATGACGTGGGGCATGTTTGCCGTGGGCTGGTTAGAGTTGGGTAACGTCACCAAGGCTAATCAGATGTTTCAGAAGAGTTTTGCCAACATTCAGCAACCATTTAAGGTATATAGTTTGTAATCCTGTATTTATTTGATAAGAAAGAATTTCAGTGAGTCACTCTTTTGTCAGACTTGTAGAATCACTGAGCTTCATGATGAGCCGACTTTTGGAACATACTGCCATCATCTGCCTCCCCAAACATTCCAAAATGATGCCTTCAAGAGAGCAGTCACTGAGTTATATATGCTCATCCACCAAAGAACAGTTCAGTAAGTTGTATTGACATCCGTTGACATTTGAACTGACGTTGTGTAATTGGTATCACATATCATACCAGGGGGTTCTGTATTTTTTTTGTAAATACATCGGTGAATGAAAGGCAATGACCTGTGTGCCAAGGACATTGAGATTTTACTTAGCTCAGTAGTTGAGTAGGTAACCCCCCCTGCGGGCCGGTTAGATTAGGGTCTGATATATTGCCCTGCATATCATGAGGTACAGACCTAAGAAAAGGGGGACGTTTGTCTAACTGGTTCCAACCATGACTGTGTTTTGATCAACATAAGTAACCTGGTGACCACAATATATTGTATGAGGTGTCATTAAGTTAAATACCTTACCTTACCTTTCCAAGAAAGCAGTACATGCGTCTTCTGGATCACCACTTTAAATTGTATTCTTTTTTCTTTTTTTTTAGGATGGTCTGCCCCTGACCTTGCTTAGAGCAAGACTAAGAAATCACCATTTCTCTATGTGTATGTTCGTTCGTATGTGTATGTCCGGTCTTGGTTACCGTTTTGTAATTTCTTATCTCCTGCCAAAACGCTGGGGCAGATGCAGTCAAAATTATTCAGAAGACTATCCTAACTAAATCTGGTTGTTGTGGTGTTCTATTTTCCCTCTCTCCCTCTCCCTCTCCCCTCAAAAGAGAGAAAGAGGAGGAAAATGGGAAGAGAAAAAGAAAAAAAGGGAAAGGAGGAAAAAGAAAGACATGAGGGCGAAAGAGCAAAAGAAAGGAAGAAGGGAAAGAGAAAATCGCCAACCGTCGTATGGCACGCCTCCCATCCTATCTCCCTTCTCCCCTCCTCATCTCTTTCCTTTCCCTCCATCTTCACCTGTCCTCTACCTCCCTCTCCTTTATCTTCTGATGCATTGAGACAATTGGGGCATTTATTTTGTTGTTTAATCTCTTGTATGTGTTAAAAAAAGTCATGTTTACAGGACAGATCATAATATATTTTTCTGTAAGTATGGCATTACTGGTTAGTTTGTTTTTTCATAAGGTATGGACAGAGAACCTCATCAGCAACTGGTGCAATAAAACTTTTCTAACGGCATGGGAGGATTGTTACAATCTGTCCTCTTGGCTATGGAGCTTACGACTGCACCAGGACAGGCTAGACCTGAACTTTGTCTTGCCTCCCCAAGGCTAAACACTTAACGGTGACTGGAATCAGATTACCTTGGGTCATCATTAGACTTCAAGGCCGACAGTCAAAATGTTTACAAATAACTCTTACTCACATTCGAATGAAGCACCTTAACATAGATTTTGTATCAGGAGGTGCAACAAAACCTATATTTCCTAGGCATGAGAGTAGGTTATCACATTGTGAGAGGTAGTATCCTTGGGAACAAATTATGTCATTTTTGTAATGATTCTAGCGGCATCTTATCAGTGCAAACATATATGGATTGCGTATGTGTGGCAGAACATGCTTCAGTACTAGCTATGCTGCATACTCGTTTTCAGCAGTTCAACTCTAGATGCGGCTGGCCATTTTAGGTCGTACGATGAAAATCGCAAAAAGACATGAAAGTCAGCATGATTTGGTGTGCTTGTGTGTGTCAAACTTTAGTATTACATTTTGTTAAAATGTTGTCTGTACAGTGATGGATCAATTCATACTTGGTCTTCTTACATAAGGACGGACAAGGGGTCTTATGAGGGATAACAGATGAGGTCAAAGTTAGTCTGGGGTCCACTTAGGGTCATATTTGGCATTTGGTGGTATACATTTTGGTTAAAAGTGTTTAGCTTTTGAGGTGGTGATGGCTGCCAGAGCAAGTTCATACTTGGTATGCTTATATTGAGTAAAGGGGTCCTTATGTGGGGTTAACAAGGATGAGGTCAAAGGTCATTCAGGGGTAACTTAAGGTCATTATATTGGTCATTGTATCTGTGCATTGGTATACACTTGGTTAAAATATTGTCTAGTTTTTACTGCGTGCATGATCCAGTTCTCTTGGTAGGCCGACAAGGGGACTTTGATGTGGGGTAACGATGAGGTCAAAGGTCATTCAGGGGTCACTTGGGGTCATATCATGTGCATGAGGTATACAACTTTTGGTTCATACTGGATATGATTATTATAAATTAAGACAAGGGGCTTTAGTGAGGTTAAACGTCATATCAGGGTTAAAGGTCATTCAGGGTTCGATGTAGGGTATATTATTCTCTACACTTATTTTACCATATAATCAGCCAACCTATTTGGATGCGTCCTGTTTTTCTGTTTCTGAGTATGTGTTTAACACCAATTTTGATTTTTGTAGGAAGGAGTTAGTTAATATGTGATTAAGATGTTTGTGGACTCTGTTTTTCCTTCAACAAAATTATTTTAACATCTTATTTATAGAGTGTGGGGTGCTGTGTGCCAGTGTTGTGAAGTGGGATATTATAATGTTAAGTGATGATGTTAATGTAAAGGCACTATCATTGATTTGGTAAATCAGAACAAATCAAATTGGATTTTGATGTCCTGGTAACAAGTATAGTTGTCCTCTAACAGTACCCCTACAAGTGTTCTAAGCCCAAAAGCATCTAATAACAACAAACCAATGGATATTTTAGAAATTACTCTCAGCTACAACACTACAACACCCTAATTGAACATGGAGATTTCATGATCTTTGAACATGCTTGTTTTCCCTTTCTGCCATTTTGCAGTTGGGAAAAAATACTTATGAGAATTTTATAGACTTAAGCTTCAGTTTTCTTCAGTTTTAATGGGCATTTCGTGATTCCGGGCACCTTCTGTTTTATTACTGGTTCACTAGATATCACAAAATTTATTTAAAAAAAAAGCTTATTCCAAAAATTTTAGTTGAATTACTGATCTTGCTGGTTTGTGTTACTGAGCAATGCCTGTTCCCATGCTCCCGTAGGCCACTGTGCTGCTAATTTCTGTCGTTTATGGACCAGAAAATAACACAAATTGCAAATTTCTTACACGATACGACCAAATTGCATATGTTCAGAGAATATAAATAATCTCAACTTTTTTGAGCTAAGTCATGGGAAACCGGTGTGATCAAGAAATGCTCCTTAAGCGATCCTGCAAAATTTAAATATTTTTTACTTTTTGTGGTTAACGATCTCTCCTAGTTATTGGTTTTGCATTGATTTACAGGGAAAACAATCAGTTATACATGTGAAAACAGCGCTTCCATCCGACCTCACACAGCCATTTCAATAGAGTCTGGTAAGAAGTGAATTGCTTACCAGTAGCTTCCCACAATGCATTGCTTTCCAATGGAGATTTTTGTTACAGGTAGATCTTAGGACATGGGCTCATTAGGCGACCACACATTCCTTAAAAGCAAGTTTGTGATCAGGACTGTTAATGTAACCAGTTTCTATATGTAACGATTCACATCCGTAATGAACAAAAACCTCCATTGGATGCAATGCGCATGTGGAAGCTACTGTTATCTTCTCTTTCTGTAGTACTCCATATTCATAGTTACGAAACAGAAGCAGAGACATGCAACTAGACGCATCATTTTCAGGGCATACATCCACCGTCCGCAGGTCAGGTTTGTGCTACTGGTATCTGGTACACAGTACTACTGTCCCAGGGCCGAGTTATCAGCAGTTTTAATAACACCATCACCCCCATGAGGGGGCGCTGGTTACCTCGGTTTGAATGAAAAAGAAGATCTATTTACATATAGGGGTCAACTCCTTGCGAGTAGCTTAACTGCGTAGGCATCATCAGCAAATGCTGCCCCGCATGTGTCCGGGGGGCTTTGATTTACCCAAGGGCTTAGGCCCACCGCCGAAAAATCCTGTGGATGGCGTCAGGGAAGGCATCTTAATTATTTATCGGTTTGCTCAAATAAAATCCGAATACAGCAGTATTGTCGAGTGTGAGGTGAAATTCGGCCACCCCGTTACAGGGGCACAAACTTGATTAAAATTTAGCGGGAGCTATAGCAAGATTGTAACAATCTCAAGTACAAAAGGTTTTGTTTGAGTGATTAAAAATATGTAGACAGACTGAATCGGAACCCCGTGAAATGTGATGTGCCTTATTAAGGAGAGGGTGCCCAGACAAAAGAGTGTTACAGGGTGTCAAATTTGTTTTTAAATTGTCCAATCGTTGAAAAGTACCCCATGTTATGTGTCTAACAATTTAAGGATTCAGAATATTACGTTGTGTAAATATGCAGAGCCCTAAAGTTTCAGACTTATAGGCTTAAAAAACAGGCACATCTTTTCTTCTTCTGATAGAGGCAGCAGCTAATAGTTTAAGTGTTGGAGCAAATCACTGTTGATTGGTTGGGGTTGATAAATCTGTGTCCACCGGTTGATGAAAGGTAGGGCACTAAGGGAGAATGTGATCGCAGTCGGTGATGGCGCAACCCATCATGGCCAGGATGGAGCATGGGACGCAGGCCCAATCGGTGCTGTTTTATTTGTATACTCTTGAACCTTTTTTATGGTCGATCCCCCCCCCAACCCCCCCCACTCCTCCACCTATTGATCCGCTCTCCTGTGCGATTCCGGTCCGATCCGGCTTTAACGGGGACCCATTTCTTTATTGTGCCGTGGCTGATTGCGCAGTGCTGCACTAGGTGGGATGTTCTGTCTTAGTTGTAATAGAGAGCTGATCTGGTCTGGGGTATCTAGCCAAGGTGTATTCCATGTCTCGTAGATGTTAAAGGGGAAACTGGAAGTTGAGCAGCGTTCCCTCAGTCGGCAGAAAGGTCGGCGGAGAGCGGCAAATCTCTGTCTACCGACGTTTGGGGGTGGTCAAGATTATAAAAAAATAAACCTCATGGTGGTGAACCCACGGATAATGATTTTTCAGCGCGAATGATAATCAACTGAGGTACGATACAGGCAAAAACAATGTAAGGGCACCAATTTAAGGTGTTCCGATGGATAAAAATGGTTTTTTGCAAAGTTATGGTGGTAATTGCTAACTGGAATTAATAATAAGTCAATATTTTGAGTGTCTCCCAAATGCTTGTTAACAAAGTAGGGGGGAGGGCGAAAAGGGAAACCAGATCCAAGCCCATTGAATGCAATAGAGTGACCTTCGTGGGACCCTACATCGGAAAAACTACATTAGGAGTGGCGCTGTCACAAAGTGTTTTATAAATCTAGAGATCAATTCCATCATGTCCAACTCTGTATTTTTCGAAGGGTAAGGGCATTGAATGAGGGGAGAGAGCAGGGGAGGGAAAATGAAAATTCCGGCGTCATTATGTAGTCCAATAAGAAAGCATTCAAGTCACGTAAATGCATATTAGTTACTCTCAAACACCAATTCTGACCAATCATATATACTTCTAATGGAAGTGTAAAAAGTGAGTTGAATGTTTAACGACTTTTGAGTGACGGGTTTTGATACGATGGAACGCAAGCCTCTGTGCACTTATGTAAAGATGGTGTATAACCATGAAGGCCCAGATTATATTAGTTCTAGATTGGGGCAAAGATTTAGAAGATACTCGATTTTGAAGGAGCAGGATTATGCCTTTCGCCCAATAATCGGCTCGTCAAAAACTTTTTATGGTTATTCAACAAATGGGTTGAATCTACTCTAGGCATGTTGATACTTGATTGAGTCGGAAGTTTCCTTAGGGGTATCTATAGGGCCACACAAGATATGCCAACTGTGAAATACAGCTTTCAGTATACTAGATCGGACCCAAAATAAGTTATCTTTTGACCAAAAATCGTATTTTGGGGACCCAAAATCAGTATATTTGTGCCAAATTAGTATTTTGGCCCAAAATCAGTACTCTTACGAATATGTAAAATTTCGGCTCAAAGCAAACTCTACGCCTGTACTCTCTATCAGCTATCGTCAGTGCAGTGGAAATGCAATTTGGTCACAAAGAATGTTAATTCGGAAATGCCACCTGAGCCGGGCCGTACGCAGAGGATGTTGTATTTTTGGCCGCCGGTGCCGGACACTTCGAAAAAAAAAGTGGCACCTTTTTTGTTAAAGAGACCTTACACCCCCCTAAAATAGGTCCTTTTTTAACCTTTTTGAACATATCCTTACCAAAGTCCAATTATATGCACAATGATGTTATAGTGTTGCTAATCTTTTTTCAATGCTCGAAACTCATATCCGGGTAGCCGTAAAATAGAGCCCCTCTATGTTTCGGTCCATTTTAGTCCAGTTTGCACCATGGCAACTATGTGAGGGCCTATTTTTAAGGGGGATGCAAAAGAAAGAGGAAATTTACTTGCTTGTATGGACTGCTCTGCAACCCAAAGTGGCAACTAATGATTATATACATGCATAATAACGTTTTTTAATACGACATACAATTTTATAGTCAGTCCGTTAAAAACTTGCCAAGAGCCCATATAAATTCAAAAAGGATGGATTTTCCTTTTGACCTCTCTGTAGCACCATAATGTGTACCTTTGACTGCAATTTCAACAAAATTGAGAGTTGGGTTCCACACCTTGGTGTTTTGGCATTGAATGGCCCCTATGGTTATGGAACCTTTTTTTTAAATAATCGCTATTGGGTTTCCACTGAAATCTCAGCCCAAGCGAGGTTGTTAACTAGTTGTAATTACTCAACTCGCCAAAAATTGGCCCCCGGTACCAGAGAAAACCTTATCTTAGGGATCTCGTTGCCACCAATCTTCATAAAACACTTGCATAGTTTTAACTATACTAATTTTCAATTGTATGTTGAGGTCTTTGCCACCCTTTCTTTCTTGCCTGCTTTTTGTATACAATCTTGATATTGTTAAAAATGTGGGGGCCGGCACTATGTCTCTTACTTGTTCCATTGTATGTAAATTGCCTTTAAAATGCCTCAAATTGACCAAAAATTGAAACAATTTAGGGCTTCATTTGGCTTCGCAAGGAAAAGTTCCGCGGCATTTGGTATAGTTGATCCACAATTCCAACCCCTCTGCGGCGTAGATGATGCAATGTGCTTGACATGGGCGTTTATTAAGGTGGTTTGGTGTTAAAAAATAGCTATTTTTTTTTTATAAATACAAACCTAGATTCAAAAGACTGTGATTTCCTCAAGCAAAGAGCCTTTAGTAGTAATAATTACCCTACCCGGTAATATTAAATCATGCTGCATTTTAAATTTTTGATGATCTCAACCAAAAAAGGGCTAATCATAGGTCACAAGAAATTACCTTCGAATACTATATGGTGTTGCAGGAGTTTACCAAATTTTCTCAAAACACTTGCGTGGCTAGTTTATGGTATGGTAAAGTATGTCAAGGTACTTTCAAATCAAATGAAAATGGAAGGTTTGTTGACAGGCCTCATAAAACACATGTAAAATAGTAATAAAGTGTATTTGTAACAAATGTGATAAAATTAACCAATTTTTCTTTATTTGAATTACAATATACAGTTCGAAGACAAGAAGGAGGTATCACAAACTTAGATTTGTAAAAAAATTACATTGTACCTGTTTTTAACGACATGAATTTTGTTTGCTAATTTGTTGTGTCCAAAAGGGGGCTAGGTCATTCATTTAGCGGATTCAAACATGTTACAGGTGGTTCATCACAAATCAACAATGATGCATCCATGCCTCACCGTATTTTATTCCCGAGAGGCAACGATGGATAAAAATACGCGGAGAGCATCGGCTACCAGATGTGTTGCGTTGATTTGGGATTTGTGAAAACACTCCTGTACACACATGTTTGAATGCCCTTGTCAACCAGAAAATCCTTGTGCAAAAATTATTAATATTGTCGTATACATTGTAGAATAAGAACCTACTTATTCTCTACTCATACTACAAATGTCCGAGTCAACCAAAAAAATCTTCCTCTAAATATATTTTAGCCAAATCAAAGCAAACGGTAGTTTGCATGCTTTGTTGCTTTGCAGTTTGTTGACTGAGGCCTCGTGCGTATCAGACGTTCTAAACGGGACGAACAGCGCGTCGACATAAAGCCGTTAATGTAATAGTAAACGCACTCCGTGAACACTGCGCGGGCGTGATGCGTTATTTGCATACAACTGTGGGTTGAACAACTAGGTATTAGTAGAGTAGATATGTGCAATATTTATGGGGGAAGGGGATTGTGCACCTGGTGATAAAAGCATGAAATTTTGGATATATCTAGGGAATGTCATATAAGAAAGACTTTAGCTATAGGGGCATCGCAGGTTTTGTCCTTGATTTTACAAATGGCGGCCATTTTCAAAATGGCTGCTCATCACTTGCTATTTATGCTTCTAGACTGAGATTGGTTGATAAAAATACAGTGCTTAGGCATTCCAGCATGACATGATGACATGGAGTTTTAAAAAGACTTCGAGCGATGGTGGTCATTGCAAGGCTTATCCATGCAGTCAGTAACTTACAGCCATTTTCCAAAATGGCCGCCACCATTAAAAGGCTATTAATATGTGCACATGAAATACAATATTGTATTATAACGTCTCTTTTCATTACATCATTAAAGTGGTGGAAAAACAAGTTTTTATTTGAGCATTTCAAAATTGGATTTTTTTTGCATGACACAGGGTGGCCCATTTTGAAGATGGCCGCCATATTACCTCTTTTGTAGTCTGCTGTAAACTGTACTTTGGTTTATCGAGTAAGCGAAGTCTCACACAGCGTGTGCCTTAAGAATAGGTTTTAATTAAAAGGCCCACTATTAGGTTATTCTGATATACACAGTGTTTTCACTTACAACATAAGCTTACACTGATGTCGGCATAGGGGTAGCGTGTAGAGCTAATGTTCATCACTTACTCTTAGTTAATTGAACAAGCTATTTTGTTATACCCACATAAAACTAAACAAAGCAATACCATACCAAGTGGTTTGCACAGACTTCATTTTTAAAAGGCATTTTTTCTTCAAATGACAGGTGATCCATGTTGATCAAATGAGGGCAACATTCTATGGTACAATCAGTCTCTAACAAATGTCGATAGGCATTTATTTTCTGTACAAACGAGATCGTTTGCCCCCTAGTTCGGTGTTTATAACCTTCCATGCTGCGATCCTCCAATTGATAGGAGGCACGCACTGGACAAATATCAAGAGAGGCTCTCATTCCCTATCAAGTAGGTTACTGTGCGATTAAATGATGATTGAATTCCTGGAGATATCCAACGTGAATGAGGAGGGGACTATAAAGGAACCAAGAGTATTGGGATAATATCTCCTGGACCCACCATTCAGAATTAGAAATGTATGCCAAACTTCCAACGTTTGTGGTTTGAAGGCGGGCTAGAGATGACCTGGCCGGGCCCATTTGATGACAGGGAAAATTGCTTGAAAGCAGTCTTCAGTGCAGTGTATGCGCCTGGACATAATTTACAACATCAAACGATCTGCTCTGCTAGAGATGTGCACTTCTGTGCTCTTCCACCTTTAGATGCTGATTCTGCAATCTAATTTGTTACTGAATACTAACCAACACCCATACTCTAAGACCCTTGATGATACATGCTCTCAACTCAGTCGTCAACTCTAGTCTCCATACTCATGCTCCTTGGAATTCCGATGCTTTGAGATCTTGATGAAGACGGAACCCCTCGCTGGAGCGGCGGAGGTTTCAGACAGGGTCACACAAGACCTTAAAGGACAGTGCTTGAGCACCTCTTGCTACGCCAAGAGACAGCTATCTATAGCAAAGATTACTATGAACAACGTGACATGTTCCCATGTAGTACCAGCAATTTTCACTTTTTTGTCAGTGACAAAACACCACTAGTACCCATGAATGTCCAAATAGTCTTGGCTACCAATCCGTTTTTTGCAGACCTTTTTTCCAACCTACTATCCAAGATCAAGAAGTCGTGCGTAACCCGTCGACCTGATATACATACTACTGTTCAGTCTATTCAACTATGTCTAGATGAATCCTGGTTACCACTAGTTAAAACTTTCCCTGGCGCCGCGCGTGTTTTCCTCAACGCGCTCAAGCCATACAATTTCCATCCTGTGACCCACTCAGTGAAGAACGAAATCCAAGATCGGAAACCAATCCTCTCTCCAAATTATCGCCAATCCCTATATCCATTCTCTTGGCAAGAGGATTCTCGTACTCAGTTGGTTAGACTATCAGCCGATAATGCTCTGCAGCCGAGCACCGTCAGCATACCGTTTCCAATTTCACGTCGGCAGGATGCCATTGTTACCCAGGGCGCAGTCACGAATGACAGCTTGTGATTGGTCATCGCGCACAAACAACACAAGGGCCCCTGCCCCCTCGTGGGTTTTTGTGGTAGTGTTAATCGACTTCAGTTCCACTTTTGGCACATATTGACATAAAAACAGTTTACCGCTGAGCTATGAAATAAATGGAAAAGATTCATTAAGTTGTTTTTTTCCCTAATACCCGAATCCAATCCTAGATCGACCTCAAATTTGTTCATCAACTAATGGGCGGTGCGCTAGGATTACAGGGTCCCACGGGGTCTCGTTATGGACGGATTGAACTCATCTTGTTCTCTGCCCAAAGACAGGATATGAATTATGCCATGGTGTCTACACCGATGAAACGCTATGTCTTTCTACCATTGGGGTAGTGATTCAGCCATAAATCATATTGAATCATGCATTTCCCAACGTCATCAGTCCTGATTTGTAAACCCAACAAGCTGATATTAAAAATCAAAGCGATCAGAGGACACTGTTGTGCTGTCGTTCCATTGTTTACCAAGATCGACTAGGAACTCTCAGACCCCCTCATCCACTTAGGCAATTCGGCCCTTTTCATCCGCACTGCGCAAGTGAAGCACGGACCTTGTGACCAATTAGACTATACCATAACGAAACCCCCAAGGAAAATATGTTAAATACCACTATGCACAGGCCATGCCTGCGCCTCGGATAAGGAAAAGTTGGGCGATGTGGCCCTCAGGACCGTGACAGGTGAAAAATGCACCCATTGGATTGCCATGACTTGTTTCATCAAGGTTGCGATCCTGGTAACTCCTTGCCCCCATATGGTCTCCCAGAAGGAGAAGTGACCCCGATGGTTCAGTGAGTTCAAAATGCCAGATGCTTGTATTGTTTGTCCTACAAATCGTCCGTCAGAACATAACCATATCTACCAATGCATGGCCTCTACCTTAAACAGAGCCATTAATACTGATATTGGAAACTTTTTTCTTTGTCTTTTCTGTTCTTTATCTTTCTCCACTCGCGGTATCTAGGATAGTGTTTTCACCAGATATTGAGGTCCAACGGGTTGAGGCATCTAAATCCAGGAAAGAACAATATTTCACCAATGTCAGGGGGTACATATACACAGAACCTCACAGCTGATGATTCCGATGTACCCCATATGTTCTTGTATGGAAGACCTGGGGTTGTCTTTATCATTCTATCTATGGTCACAGTATATGTTTGAAATGTCTACTTATAATTTTCTCTTAAGTTATTCTAAAATTGTGTATTATTGATGTATTCATGTTTTATTCACATATAAGTTTATTATTAATTTGTCTTGTGTGGTTGATAAATTGATAATGATATTATTACTCCTTGTTAAATATGTGACGTTGGTCTATGAGAGCCTCTACATTAGGCACTATAGTCAAGAGTGTTACATATTATAATAAATATGAACTAGAACCAAAATTACGAACGATAGATATTGTTATTAATACAGCAATATAGAAGAACATGAAGGACAATCAATTTTATTAAGTTACCTGGTATTCGTACTTTTGACTAATAATCTTGTTTGCTGTTGTAGACTTTTACGGCCAAAGTTAGAAGAGGTTCTGTTGTATCAATCTTAAAATGAGTTGCACATTGACACGGCCAATGACTTTGAAACACTATGGTAGCCGTTGTTTGATTACACAAAAGGTACATGTACTGAATTCGTTCGCCGATTTGGTAACTCCATGAGGTAACTCCCTTCTGAAGAGAATAGATTTCTTTAGGTACGGTACAGAAATCAGATATCAGGTAGCTAATACACATCATTGGTGCTTGACAACAAAATAGTCAATGCTGTTGGCCTTGATCGGCATATATGTCCGGCAAATATAAACCTAATGCACATCAATAAAATAATAATAATCGCTAAGATTAACCACAACAAGACTGCGGTGCATAGCATGTATGCTAAACACTGTAAAGTTTAAAGAGTAATTGCTGCCATTGTTGTATTGTTGTGGCAAGCCCTTTCCACGGGTATACCTGTTCTTGTGCTATAGTGTATGCTGTATCATATAAGCACATACCATAAAACCATAAAATCATGCCTCCATTTTGGAAATGTTCACACTCTTTTGTTATCAAACAAAACTAACAAAAGACATTATTAAATATTGTTTGAGTTACATTCGTTGCAAAGCAAAGATCATAAAAACCCAAGCATGGTGACTATCATTTTAACTGTCTGCCAATTGTTTGATTGCCATGTAAAGGTTGTATTTGGCACATTGCTGTGTAACATCAATGTCAGCACTTAGTAACATCAAACAAATTGATATTTGATTGACTATTACAGGTTTATTTTTATTTTGCCATTGCTGCGTGAACACAATATGCTTGCGAGTTAGAAATCCGAAAAAAGATGTTTTTCAGTCGATGAAAATTGGGTTTTAAAATAAGGGAAGGGCAGCCATTTTGGAAAAAAAAAGAACCCCAGTTTGGAAAATGGGCACCATTTCTGTTACACAATAGGTACCAGAATAACATTGTCTTTGGCATTGCTCTCTTTTGGGCTAAAATTCATGTTTTGGTATCCCAACCAAAACAAACAAACAAAAACAATTTAGTCCAATCAAAGAGCTACAAATCCAGAAATGGCAGCCATTTGTGAAATGACCGCCACAGTTTTGTTACACGAAAAATCTGCAATGCACCCTCCATAGCCAAAAAATCCTTCTTAGAACGCCCAATGTGGGCCCAAATTTCATGCTTTTCTCACCAAGTGCACAATTCATCACATATCTACTCATGATATGCTCCTGTACAAGGGAGATAGGGTGAGTTGTTGAAAACTTGAAAAGCCTTATTCATTACGGTTACCTACGAATTCAATGTACAATTATGAGAGTATTATTGCTCCTGATCCGTCTACTACTTGTTGTTTAGAATAAAGTCGGGGTACTTCAAATAAATATTTTAAGGTAGAGGACACATGTGACTTCGAAAGTTAAATACCCCTTGTCAACCCAGGGGTTTTAGGCAAATTGTGGTCAAATTGTGCAAAAAAGTCCTTTACGGTTGCAACGAGAGAATTGCAAATAACAGGTGTCCGAAAAAAAATGTGAACATTTGATTTTGGCATGGTTGTAAAGCGTTTATATCAAAAAATCCCCATCTGAAGGATTTAAGCTGAGAACTGTTTCATTTGGTAAAGAAATTGTTGAAATTTCTAATTTGTATAGGAGCAAATACGAAATCAGCTAGTTTTCTATTGAAATAAAGCATCCTACAAATCACTTTTGGTTTAATTAGTTCTGTAACCAAATAAAAGGTAGGGAATCTAACTGGAGCGTCTAATTTATGAAAATCACAAAACATATCACAGAAAATATGGATGACTTGAATCTCTTGTGCATCCTTAATGACCATATATTTTTTCCATTAAATCGTATCAATGCTTGTGATCCCCCACTGTTGATAGATGCATTATGGGTTATCTATCAATCAGTCTGCATAAGCATAGATAAATTCCTGGCGCGAACATATACAGATATTGTCGTCGGCTTCACGAAAAATTGTTTAACTTCACTACGAAATATGGTTATGTTCCCTTGAATACAGGCCACTTAATGTACAAATGGACCAATTGTGAGCTGAATTGGTTGCGACAGATATTGTCGTGGTTTCCTAACAGAACAAATCGTTACCATTCACTTACGAATATGGTTAGGTACGTCACCAATACAGCCATAAATGTACCGAATTGACATTGTGCGTGGAACAAAATTGTTCGACAGACTTGTCGTGGCTTCCCAGAATAAACCTCGTTACCCTTTCACTGGATATGGCTCTGTTACGTCACACGATACACGCCTAACTTGTACCGAATTGACCCTGATGAGTGAAGTCCAATGTTGACCAGCACTATTGTGTGGCTTCCACAATAATAAAATCGTTACCTTCACCTTTCGTGTGTTAGTTGAGTGTGTTTCTGATGTTGTGAACTTGGCGCAGATTAAAGCTGGTGCCTCCAAGTTGCATTGGTTCTGTCTAGAATTATTAAGTTGTAAAGTCTTTTTCTAGCCGTTTGGCCTTAAAGGCCACGATTTGTTGAGATTACAATAACACCTCTTTATTATTATGGTTATGTTACCTACAGCGTACAGGCCTAATGACCGAATTGACCCGTGAGTGAACACGTACTTGTTGAAACAGTACCGCTTTCCGAACAAACAACCCATGACCATATTCAGCTGACCCATCAAGTATACCATTTTTCTATCAGTAATGTAATTATATCAAATTTACAGATTCAATCATGTACATTACATTCCAAAAAAACATAGAACATTGTGACGTCAGGTAAAAATTTATTACTTGGACAGATCCACCTAAAGACGTTTATCATAAGAGTGTATCACTCCTCTGCTACATATTTTACTAACATCCCCAATTCAAAGACGACATCCAAACAGAAAATGGAAATTGGGAAAAATAGGGCCCGTTACCAGGCCGATCAGTAGGGGCGCAAGGGACGGCGGACTGCCCCCCTTTCAAATCCAAAATAAAACATTCCATTAAAAACCCTAAACAAAGGACGAACCCGCAATAGATTGTGAGCGAGGTGAGCCAAAATTGTTTTTATGTTTTGTTGTTGAAAAAGGGTTAGAATTTCCCAGTCGCGTCTAAAAAACTGTCCACCTTTGCAAACCCTTCTCAACACCCACTTGGAGAAATTGAAAACCCACCTTAAAAAAAAACACCCCCGCCCCTTCAATCTGGTTAAGGACCTGCCCGTTACCTACAAACAACAGGGATAAGTTTGCCATATTATGACTAAGCTAGTTAGGTATGTGTTAATACTTTCTTATGCGACATTTCCTATTAATCCAGTAAATAAAAATACCGTTGCTCATAAAATTGGACTGTTTTTTTTCAGACCAATCGTTAAACAGCGTATTTTATTTGAAAGCCTCAGTAATCATATTAGACGACGGTGCAATGATTCCATACATGAGTCCCCCACTAACCCAGGTGAAGTGGATCACATGCTCATTTGAATCATAACAATCCCCTAGTTGGGAGCTATGCAAACATTATTGTTTGCTTCACTTTTCTTGATCAAGCCTGTGTCAAGGGTCCATTTTTTTCAGCAGCTGCGTCGAGTTACCTTTACCACCCCAAAAATGGCACAAATATGTGTCAATAATAGTAATTTCATCCATAGACACACTCACAGATCTTCTTCATCTTGTTAATTTGGGCTTTACAGAAAGGTCTTACTAAAAGAGACAGCCTCCACAACAAGGGTGATTTTTTATTAAACCTATATTTCAATATAAAACATAGGCTGAATCCTATTGTATTTGTCTCTACGAAACTTAGAAATTCTAACCAAATTTTGGTTGCCGACCAGTAAAGTTAGTCTAATATGAGTTACGTGCCTGCGAGGCCTGACAGACAATATGCTGCATCAAAACCCTATCTTAACTTCCAAGTACTCCACAGTATGAAAACAAAACAGCGGCCAAGCATGGAGGAGTCGAGGAAAAGGTCTATAGGGCCCAAAACACTAACACCCTTGGAATACATTAACACGCAAGAAACAGGGCCATCATTAAAACTATTCAAGAAAACGAACATAAAGTGTTACACTGTAACACTTGTAACACATTTTCATGTAAGACTAAAATCAATTATAGTCAAGACTCTTGGTTCACTGTAGTAGTCTGGCGACTCTTTGCATGCTTGTTAGTAAGGTCTCTACCAAAAAACAGGGAACCATTTTTGGGACATCAAGGTCAGTAAATGTCAAGTGTAAGTGATTTACACCAATGTCCTTTATGTGGTGGGCCTGGATGTTGGTTTTGGATAGATGGCCCTTGCAGGGCATATGATTTTGTCAACAGGGTATGTTACCTCTTAAATTTTGAAACATTTTCTTTGTATTGACAACTAAAAAATGATGTTTTTCCCCTTTGAAGGCCACTTCATCATTTTTATGCACTGTTGTGTATGTGTGCATTTGTGTGGTGTGTTGCATGTGTGTGAATTGGAAATAAATGTTATGGTAAAAAATGTCGTACAATAAAAATTTAAAAAGCCTTTCCAAAAGTCGGGTATGACAGCCAAATGACAGAAAACACATTAAATGTACAGGTTGGGGGAGGGGGGTTGTTCTCACCGTGGGAGGAAGTATGGTATGTTGCCGCCTATAAGACCATCAGTTTTAGTTTTTTTATCCCCCTGGCTTGAAAAAAAGACAGAGGGGGTTTATGCGGAGGGTGCGCATGTCCGTATGTGTATGTATGTGTTATATTGTTCCAGTTTGGTAGGTTTTCATTTGTGCGCTACCTTTGAAAAGTTTAAGCCGATTTGAAACATTATTATGTTTTCAGAATCTTCCGTCCTATCCTTTTTACACAGCTAATGTCAGACACTGGACATTTGAAAGAAAATAATAGCTGCGCCCTCAGATTTTCAAAATCGCTCTTTTTGGCATGGTGTAAGGCTTTTATACTACAAAAGCCCTCACCGGAAAAAGATGGAAGACCAAATCAGCTTCTTATGGGTAAACGGAATGAAAGGGATAATGATTTTGTTAATTTCGCCGTCGCCGGCGACGCGGAAATTACAGCAGACGATTGGGGGGGAAAAGACGTTTGGTATAACACAAGAACAGCACGCCGTATGCATACTTCCCACGCTATGCACACTGTTTGACCGCCAGTTCTAACCCTTGTAGACGACCCAAGTTTTTCCCTCTAAGCAATATCACGGGACCGTACGAGTCAAACTCTTCATTGTAAATACCACATTGTTGATTAAAGTTATGGCAAACTTAAAATTGCCTACACATTACTGGATATCTTTATCCTCATACAATGTCCCTATCTGTTTTGGGTTGTTATTTTATGTGTGTAAAATATATCTATGTTCTTGCAATGGCCTAGACTATTCATTTGAGAGCAAATTGAAGAAAGTTCATATTGTGTGAAGGAAAATGTGGCCAGTGCCGCTTGAATGTACAAGAAAACACCATGTACTGAGACAGTTGAATGAGTTTTTGAGACCCAGACATAAATTTTAAAAGACCAGACATAAGTTTTAAAAGACCAGGACATGAGTTTTCTGGGAGGAGGCTTCTGATTGGCTCCTGAAGTAGTCTAGGGTGTTCCATTTATTGGAGGTGTCATTATTTTGGGTTTTGCTTTGTCTAATGTTTGCAATTTTGTGGGGGTTCTTGCGCGGGTCTTCTGGTTCCATTTTTGGTGGTTCCGGGGGCTATGGCTCCAATTCTTTGGTTTTCCTAGTTGTCAACTGGTTCAAATTTATTTTGATACTTCTGTGCATTTTAAAAACTATGATAGGTACCATGTGGGGTTTATACTTTCACTAAGTTTATAGGATCTAGTAATTTAAACTTGAAGCCAGGTTTAAGTCAGATTGGAAACATAATAATGATATATTGGATGATTTTTATCCCAGCGGAGGTTACAAGAATTTATTTTCTTGCTATGAGTTTTGAAACTTTGCGCGAGTCGCGGGAGCGCCAATATTTTCAAAAATCATCAGTTGACCGATTAAATGCTTGTATCCTAATCACATCATCCAATATCATATCAGAATTGGGGTGTTGGAAGGTGCAATAGGGTTCCTTTCATATGTGGATGATTTGTTCAAAGGCAGGACCAAGGTCAAATTTCATCTGAGGTCATGTCAGTCCCGGTTTGGTTTAAGTTTGGTTTTCGTTTTTGGCATCTCCTTCGAACAGTTTGGTCAGATGTAAACCAGACTGGGGGTGAAGGTTTTTTTTTGCAATTTTGCAATAGGGGTTCCTTAGATCGGGGATGAGTCAAAGTCATTGGACAGGTCAAAGCGTCCAACTGCAGGTCAGGTTCCAGGTGGTTAGTTTTTCTTTCTGGTCATCTTTGAAAAGTTGAATTCCGATTACAACCTAACTAGGGTCGAAGGTGCAATACGGATTCCTTCAGAGTGTTGATGTCAAAGGTCACATTATCAAGGTCAAAGGTCATCTGCGGGTCCTTTTCCCCTTGGGTTAGGGCTTTCATTTTGTCAGAAAATTGACTACATTTCTAGATATTATTCCTGAGAACAATTATTGAATTTTGATTTCTGCAACTGACAGCTGTGCCAATTAACCACCTTGTGTATTACTGCAATCTTGCCAGGGGGATCGAGCAAGTTTACTTGACTGTATTTTAGTTCCAGTGACCCCATTTTAAGACCATTTATTTCCAGAGAGACCCCTACTTTCATGTCCAAAGCCAATTCTACAGATTTTCAACACTCCTCAAAAAAAGGAGGGAATTGAGGGAGATGCCAGTAAGCTTATGAAATTTTCGGCAAACATAGTTCGGGAGACCCCATTTTTTGGGACCGGGACTCAAACCCTCCCTAGTTTAGGAGACCCTATTTTTGGCCCCCCTGGAATCACCCCTCCCCCCGGTACAGGTTTATTAAAGAAGACAGACAACCAAAAATTGAAAAAAAAAAAAAAAAAAAAAAAACAACAAAGACAAAGTTGCAGGCGATCCTGTACAGACAAAAGTTTATAAGTATTCGAGATGTGCACGCAGCACGCCGGGGATTTTTTTCGCTTTAAGGTGGTGGTAGACAGTTGAATATGAAAATCCTGAAATTTGAGCGTCATTGTCCATTTCGTTTTCCCGCTAGGAGCAATGGAAATTTAGGGGGGTCCACCATCAAACAAGTGCCGCCCAAGGTGAAGACATGTTTGGAGGGTCACAGATTAGTACTGGAGCCCTCCAAAACTTGAAAAATCACTAATCTATGGGAATATTTGGTGTAGCATTTCAATTGGCATCAGGAAGTCATAGGTGTTTTATGTTAGAGTTAATGAGGCCTAAATATGAGCATTTGTTCATTTGGGGCCAAATTTGGGGCGGTTAAATAACTCCAACCCAAGTAAAGAACATTTTATGGTAAATCTTTTGGTCAATCAGAGGTACATAGTAGAACTTAAACCAAATTAACCAATACAAGACTATGAACTCATTAAAAAAGTAATAAGTGAGGTACAGCCCCTTGAAAATGGTAATGTACTTTTTCTTTTTTGAAACATTTTGACCCCCGAAACCAACGTTGACATTCGACACCGCCACTCTGCTTCAGATATGTTGCCCAGGATCTTGTGCAGAAAACAAGACATCGAGACACCAAGCCGATAGTTCTTTGATGTGTATCTTCAACAATCTGAAGTAGTAGAGGGGGGTGACTGGTCATAGTAAACATTGATGTTCAGGGGGGCCAATTCATGTAAATTGAAAATTAGGATTTTTCAATATGCTGTAACTCACTTATTACTAAAACCTAATGTACTTATTATTGTACTGGTTAGAAAGTCATGCAGTGTGACTCTGGTTTAACAAGCAAAACGGACATTTTAAATCTTGTTTCAGAGTTCGACCCTGCCCAAACTTGTTCCCACATGAAGATATTGTGGCACTGTCTACACCCAAATAACTTTAAATAGTTAAAGGAGTTATCACATTTTTGCGGCCAGATTTGAATCGACACCAAAAAAATTCCCCAGGATAGTGATTTTCAGTGAGTTGGGAAGGTTCCATTACAAGTTTATGGCCCCTCTCAAAATTGTTCTTTTGCATCACACAGCCTGTTTGAGGGTGACCCCCTAAATTTTGAATGGATCATGCGGGAAAACGAAAGCGAGTATGAAGCTCAAAATTTCAAGATTTCATTTCTAACAATATCTATCATCCCACCAAAAAAAGAAAAAATTCATGACGTGCTGCGGTGCCACATATCGAGGTTGACAGGATGGAAACGGCCCAGTTAAGGGCGTTAGGACGGTATGGGAATATCACTTAGATGCCATTTGTTGCTGTAACTATAAGTGGGTTGTTGCTTGTGTACCTATAAGTGGTTTCACTCATTGCACAACTCAACACACACCTCTGGAGTAAGGCCACAGCATCCTGATGCTCTCGTTTGATAACAACGAATTCATTTCTCAGCTAACCTTTCAGAGGGGGATATTTTTGATGGGAAGCTTTACATCAGGGCAAAAATCAGTATTTTTATTTTTTGGGGGGCATGTTATTGATATTCTCTCGTTGTACCTTTTTTAAATTCTGGGCATTGGTCGCCAGTCAGATGGGACATTTTATAGAATGGAATTTTTAGTATTCATATGGACAATTTTTAATATGTTTGGTGATTGTTATTCCATTGTAATTTATTTTGGACTTTTAAATTCTGAACCATTCTTCTAATCATACAAAATTGTAGGAAATATCAGGTTATTATATAAAAATTCGATCAGTGGGCTCAAGGGCATTTTGTTTGTGTTTAAGGGGATTTTTTGTCGTGGCGTATATAAACTAATCTTGCAGAAAAAATCAGTAGTTTCTTGTGAAATATGCGGGTTCGGAAATGGGCAAGCTTACGGTTCTTTTTATTTCGACCAATTCTTAATATTTTGGAAATAAAAATAAATGTATTGTTTTCTAGTATGAAATGGTACACTTTTATAACTACCGTGATGTTGGATTATTGTGTTTGAAAAAAAGGCATTGGTCTTTTAATTTGTGACCAAGTTTCTTCCATTTTAAGAAACAAAATATGTTGTTTCTATGAAAATGTACACTCTTTCCCATATACTTTGGTCTCGAATTTGAGGGTGACGTTATGACGCATTCATAGCATTCGCACTAGCGTTTCGATTGTGCGCCGCCTTTGTTCGTGTGCGTAAATGCTGAAATATTCCAACGGTCGGACGTGTTGCGGGTCTTCTAGGGCCAAAAACTTCTTTTTTTTTTAATACAGGCAGTGAAGTCACCCTCAAAACTTGCAGACAAACAGAGTATTAATTTGATGTTGGTATACTTAGTCCGACTAAACTAAGGAGTGACATCATCAAGCTTCAGGTTAAATGTGCAAATCGCAGAAAGTGCAGATGTCAATCGCGAGAGCCGTAAAAGTCGGCTGCGCGATACGATGCACAATAGCTGTGTGAAAGCTTTGACATCCAATCCTTATTTCAGGGAGGATAAATAAGTATATCTTGTGTGAAAACAAAGCAGCTGTCTAGTTCGCCAACTATTTTTGTGGGCCGCCAGCTATAGGCTGGAGGACCACTTAGCAATCCGTTGTGCGTTTTTTGTGTATGTAGGTGGTGTGTCTGTGCTTGTTGTGTTTGTGGGTGGGGATGTGTGTGTGTACACAAATTGTTTTTTTTTAATTGACTCAATTGAAAAGTTTAACTTCAATTGAACCAAAATTCTTACTAGTTGCACAATGGGATCCCTCTATGTTGATGACGTGAGGTCACCGGTCATGTGAAGGTCAAAAGCGTAATGGTGAGGCAAGTTGAAAAAATGGCTAAAAAAAGGTAAAATGATCTAAATGAAAACTTGAAGTTCAAACTTTTGTCATAGGTGCACCATGTAATGCCTCATATGTTGATGTGCGATCAAAGGTTCCGTGCCGGGTTCAAAGGTCATGGGGGCCCACAGCTTATATTCTTTGCAATATGCGGGAGCGCGAAAGCAGAAGAACCACGAATTTCTAGTTAATTTTTATTGTTTTTGAGGGCGCTGTCAGCATCGTTGGCAGGACCACTTTGACCAATCCTTGTGCCGTGTCGTTGTGTTGTGTTGTGACAAATGTTACTTTTGTATGCCAGTGTTATATTATTTTATATCGGAGTGCGAAAGCGGAGAATCGCGAAATTCTAAGTGTACATTTCTCTTAAAGTGCTTGTTCCGATTATGATGTAATGTTCCTATCAATATGTGAGAGCCTGACACTTGCATATATGTGCCCCTCGAGTACCGTGGGAAACAAACTTCGGGTTTTGATGGTAGATAGTTAGAAGCAGTAAGCAGTAAATCAATTGCAAAAAGTCCTATCAATACCGTGCTAAATTTTATGGTCACCCAGTAAAGATGGTGTTTTTGTTGATTATCTTGGGAAAATGAAATGGATTTGGGGCTCAAATTCAGTACGACAGTGAGAAAAATATGGCCTTTCATCTGATAAAAAAATCGATACTACTCCGGGGTAAGTTTTAAATTCAGGGGCGTCCCAAAAAAAGACGATCGTTAACAAGCACACTTGAAGTAAAATGTATAGTTTTTTATTAGAAAATGGATCCATTATAAATTTGCACTAATTACTTTGGTGTTTTATATCTTATGTAAAAAACAAAAGCAGTGTTGTGTTGAATGATTTTTGGCCCCCACAACACAATGTATGGTGTGGGCTTATGTGTGATCGCGGATGGGCTTGCAAAAAGCATTAATACGTCTTCTATAAACTACACCGGAGTATCTTACTCAATAAACATGAGAGGGTCTGTGCGGATAATTTTGGACAGCCGGTTATGAATATTTACTGAGCTTTAATTTGCATCATTTCATATAAAAAGTGATTAAACCACAGTGTGGGGCCACCTTAATTAGGTTGGGATCTTTGATTAGATAGCTCGAGAGCTAATCTATGGATATTTAAATTCCGTAGAGTACACAAGTATGTTTTATATGGCCAGTGTAGGCTCTTAACAAAAAATTAAATAACTACTTTGGTGGTGGTGGTATATTTGTTGTTAAACACAAAGCCAAGATATTATGAACTATTTTTGAATTTCTTGACAAAAGTTTAATTATTTTAAAAAATACTGTATATTTTTATGAATGTGTCAATAAGGGGCATTATTATGTTAAGATAATGCAAAAGTGATACTACAAGAATAAGATAATCTTGTCTACCTCAAATATTTATTGGAATTTATGTACAGGCCTCTGGAAAACGAGGAATGGGTATGTTGGACTCATCAACCTTCTATTTTGAACTATCTATCACGTGACCTTGAATTTTTCCTTGCTGTCAACTCCATCTCTTAACTATGAAAATAGAAACTTAAGGCCCGAGGGAGAGGTGTTGCAGCGGGCAGTTCTTTCATTGCTTTACACCAATAAGGGCCCAGTTTGGATCCCCGGGGGTACACAAGCTTATGTGTAATTGGGGGTTCCCAGTCCAAGCTGCTCTCACAGATTTTCAAGTGTAGCCCAGGTTTTCTCTGGCTTTGAAAACAACATTCTTTCCATTTGTCTATGTTATTTTGATTTAGGCTCCATATTGGATCTAATAATTTGTTGATGTGAAATGTTACCATAGATTGGCCAGGTTCGCACTACACATCAAGTCTAATCCAAGAACCAAACAAGGCCAAAGGGTGCAGTGCAAAAAGTGGTTTTTTAAAGGTGCATTTGGTGATTCCAGCACCTTCCATTTTATCCATGTTCACTAAGACCGTGGAAAAGCTTATTCCCAAAATTGAGTTGATCCTGATCTTGCGGTTTGTGTATGAAACAATTTGATTGTTTTCACAATGGTCCCATTACTAGACCGCTGTCCATGGTACGGACAGACAGAAAAATACAAATTGCAAATTTACTTACAGAAAAGGCGGATTTGGCAGTACGATTAGGTTACACGTGGATTAATAAGGACGGACGGTTTAGATGAATCAAAAATCTCCACTATTTTTTGTAAGTGGGGTGGGGGGGGGAATGAGGTTATGGATCACCAAAATGCCCCTTTAAGCCCTACGGAGGCATAGGCATATATTTCAAACATTTTGGACAATTTTAATTTTATTGACATGATTGAGATAGTGGTTTCCTGCCCCTCATCAGAAAATGTGTACTAAATGGACCATAGGATGGAATGTGTGTGTTTGATAAATGTGTTAACACAGTGGAGCTGGTGTTGTCATAAATCAAAAGAAAAACATTCCTGAGCTTAAAAAGTCACTGGGGTAATGATAAAAATATTGATGAAAATTCTTCCTTTTGATACCAAAATCTCCATTTTGAGGGTGGAGTAAAGTCAGAGAAAGGGAGAGAAGGACGACGTTTGTTGATCGGTCACCCAACTTTAAATTAATGCACACTGCTCCAGTTAGATGTGACAAATATGCTTCGGCAGCAGTATTGACTTAGAAATTCTCCACTGCACAGGAGCATATTTGACATATGTCCAGGAGCATATTCAACTATGCTCCTGGAGCATATTGACTTAAATATTTTGTCCAGATTATGCTCAGGAGAATAGCTCCTGGAGCATAATTCTTCCCAAAATCCATAGAGGCCAAGCCACGTACCGATGTGCTTTGATAAGGATAGCAGGCAAGTTCAAAACAAAAGTTAACAAAGTTTGCAGTTTCTTTTGTAATTACTTGTTTGTCCAACAAGTATGGGTATAGGACCCACCAAACGCGAAGAGTAAGTAGGAATAACCACAAAATAAATATTTTAGTTCATTATTGTCTGTAGGCACTACTAATACTCCATTGCCTACCTTGTGCAGTGATATCAAGAAATAAAGAATACTCTAAATGTAAAACCGGGGGTGCTACTCCTAAACGTCACTTACTTATGCTCATGTGGGGGACTTTTCACAATTAATGTCCCCACAATGGAAAATGTTGTGACCCCTGGGATGTTGTCAAATTAAAGAGAGGGAAATAAAGAATACTATAAATGTAAAACTGGGGTGCTACTCCTAAATGTCTCTTACTTATGCTCATGTGGGGGACTTTTCAAGGTTAATATCTACACAATAGAAAATGTTGTGCCCACAGGGTGGTGTGCCCATATTAATAACCTGCTGAGCTACAGCACCATTGGTGCTCTTGTTTATTAAGAAATGGCTCCTTATAATTTGAATAATTACTTTGGTGTTTTATATCTTATGTAAAAACAAAAGCAGCTGTTTGTGTTGAACTGATTTTTGGCCCCCACAACACAATGTATGGTGTGGGCTTATGTTATACTGCGGATGGGCTGCAAAAGTATTAATCCAGTCTATAAAGCTAAAACCGATTACTCAATGACAATGTGAGGTCATGTGCTGTATACTTTTTGGACAGGTTATGAATATTAATGAGTCATTTGCATTATTTTCAATTAAAAGGTGGATTAATCCACAGTTGTGGGGGCCACATTAATTCTGTTAGATATTGAACAGATAGATAGATTAGATAGATCTATGGTAACATTTCATGAAGAAGTAAAAGGTATTTATATGAAAGTGTAGACTCTTAACAATTAAAATAACTACTTTGGTGGTGGTGGTATATTTTGTGTTAAAACAAAAGCAGCTATTATGAACTATTTTTGATTTCTTGAAGACTAATTGGAAGTCTGTCTTGTATATTTTTTTTTTATGAATGTGTCAATAAAGGGCATTATTATGTTAAGATAATGCAAAAGTGATACTACAAGAATAAGATAATCTTGTCTGCCTCAAATATTTATTGGAATTATGTACAGGCCTCTGAAAACGAGTAATGGGTATGTTGGCTCATCAACTTCTATTTTGAAACTTACTCTCATCCAGTGACCTTGATTTTTCCCTTGCTGTCACTCCAATCTCTTAATTTAATGGAAAATATGAAACAAGCCTGAGGGAGTAGGTGTTGCAGCAGTTCTTTCCTTGCTTTACACCAATAAGGGCCCAGTTTGGATCCCCGGGGCACACCAGATTTATGTGCAATTGGGTTCCCAGTCCAAGCTTGCTCTCACAGATTTTGCCTGGGTAGCCCAGTTTTCTCTGGCTTCTGAAACTAGATTTCTTTTCCTGTCTATATTATTTTGATTCAGGCTCCGTATTGGATATGAATAATTTGTTGAAATGGCATAGGTTGGCCAGGTTGCCAATAAACATCAAGTCTAATCAAGCAACCAAACAAGGCCAAGGGAGAAGTGCAAAATGGTTTAAGCCCTACAGAGGCATATATTTCAAAAATTTTGGAAAATGTTAAATTTTATTGACATATTGCAGAACAGTTGGTCCTGCCCCTCATCAGAAAATGTGTACCAAATTGACCCGTAGGACAGTGTGTGTGTTAATAAATGTGGTATACCACATTTGGAGACGTTTTTGTTAATAAAATTAAAAGGAAAACTTTCTTGGGCCTAAAATTTCACTGGGGTAATGAGAAAAATATGAACTTCCTTCTGATACCAAAATCTCTATTTTGATGGAGTCAGGTCAGAGAAGGGAAAGAATTTAGTATTGTGCCACCCCCCTTTGAATTCGGCAGCCTCAACGGAATAAACTGCATGTTGAAGGACGTGGTGGCAGAATACTGAATTCATCCCCAGAGAAGTTGTTGATCAAGAGGAAGTTGTTGATCAGGTCACCCACCTTTAAATTAAATGCACATGCTCCAGGAGTGTTTGCCAAATATGCTTCTGGAGCAGTATTTGACTTAAAATATTTCTCCACTGCTCCAGGGGCATATTTGCCATATGCTCCAGGAGCATATTCAAATATGCTCCTGAAGCATACTTGACTTAAAATATTTTTTGCAGATTATGCTCCAGGAGCATATGCTCCTGGAGCATAATTTCTGGTCAAAATCTCATAGAAACCAATCCACATACCGAGTGCTTTGTGATAAGGATAGCAGGCAAGTTCAAAACAAAAGTTAACAAAGTTTGCAGTTTTCTTTTGTGATTACTTGTTTGTCCAACAAGTATGGGTATAGGACCAAACGCGACGTAATAACCACAAAATCAAATATTTTAGTCATTATTGTCTGTACGGACACTTGCTATACTCCATTTGCCTACCTCTGTGCAGTGACATCAAGATTTGATAACTGCAGTAATCCACGCGTGTTAGCTTAAAGCAATAATAGCACATTTTTTTGAAGAGCGCCCCCAATTTTCAAAAAATTTTGAGATTTTTACACGGTTGCATTGGTAATGGCTATAAACTATACCTGTGAATCGTTAAGCTGGAAAATGGATGTTTACAACAAAAGAATTTTGTAATTAGAATTTATTAAATAATAAATCTTTATAATATCATGATAATTCAACACTGTTGGAACGGCCTTCCATGTGAATAGCTGGAAATAGTGCATGTACGTGTCTATGTCAATCATTGTTTTATTGGTTCAGGCAAGTCAAGTTAGAGGTCATTTTTTTGAGGTGGCACTATTTCATCGATGGACGGACATAAAGTTAGCAATTCCAGCTCTGCCGTATAAGTATAATCTGGGATCCCAATCAATTACAACATCGCTTTAATTTTATGGATAAATACCATTTTTGAGCATTCCGTTTTCGCACGTATAGTTTCCTAGACAATTACCAACCTGACTGTGGCCAAAATATCAAGTGTTTGAAAATTGGGGCACCCTTCAAAAATGTCTTTATTGCTTTTAAAGTGTCGCGATTTTACATGTGTCCGCACAAAGATGGCATATCTTGACGTGTGTCGTAAAAGCTTCATCACGGTTTATGACCCATCACTGCACAGAGTGTAGAAAATGGCTATACAACACATAATTAATGAAATTCATATCTTTGGAACACTGCTGTTTTTTTCCTTTTCTGTCAGTTTTTTCAGTTGAAAATATCCCTTATAAGTCCTACAGCCATGTTCTTTTATTCCCGCAAATTTTTCAAATATTTCCACTCTTTCGGGTTGATCACTGCAGCGCCTTTAAGTGTATTCTTGTGAACTCCTGTTAGTGTATAAGCATAATGTTTGGAGTAAGGGGGTCCACTGGACCCCCCCCCCCCCATGAAAACCCCTTTAACCATTGGGTTTTTTTTAAATAAAAAACCTCTGTCATATGATGGGGTACATCAACACGACCACATGATTTATCCTTTACGGACAAAAAATCCAAAATTGCTAATTTCCTACAGAAACAACTTAATTTGCATGTAAGATGTAAGTCATTAGGTACACCATGGATGCACTAAGGGTAACTGTTCAGATGATTATAAAAATCTTCTTTTAGGCAAGTCGGGGTCGGGTAGGGGATCACGAACATGCACCTTTTAACTTCACGAAAACATGCGATAACCTATGACAAATCAGCTCTTGGAAGGAAATTTGAGCAAAATGTGGTTCTTCATGAGCCAGCTGCTGCCAATACATCAGGTATACAGTGCGATTGTGTTGAATAGTGCAGTATACTCTTGTGTGTACTTTGTAGATGTTCATGTCTCGGACCTTGTGAAGTCAATGTATGGTAGCAGGGCCTTAGCCGGGGGTGAGGGGGGGGGGGGTGGCGATGTACCCCCCCAAATCTCCAAAAATGTCCAGAAAATATGTGTACGAGCAAAGGAAAAAAATCGGGGTTTTAGGCTTTTTTTGGACAAAAAAGGGCATTTTGGGCCAGGGTCGCGCCAGGGTAAAATCAAGGAGGGGCGAAACATCATGGGGGGGGGGGAAAACAGTACAAAATGAACTCATTTTGTTAAAAAAACCCTAACTTTTGCGTCAAACCCATTTTTTCTCAAGTTGAAAACCTCAGGGGGGCGCTCCTCCCTGCCATCCCCCTGGCGCCGCCCCTGATTTTGGGGCCAAAGATCCACTTTTGCTAAATTTCCCACCCCCTCTATTGTTAAAAGGTCCACATTTCTGGGAAAAATGTCCACTTTTGTAAAAATCCGCACCCCCCCCCCCCAGAAAAAAATCCTGGCTACGGGCCTGATGGTAGGACCCCAAATATATAGGAATGAGATTGAAGGGATCGCAGATAATTTGAGAGAATCAAAAAGTTGGAAGTGCATTTTTTTAGCTTATAAATCAAATACATCTTTTGGGAGATTTGTCATACCATCTCCTGCATAGACTCTGGTAGGGGCGGTATATTCACGCAGTTAAGGACACCATACCTAGTTTTTTAGAACTGATCTGCTTTGATGAAAACGAACTGATTTGTGTGCCAGCAGGACCAAGATATATTAATTGGCTCGTATTATCATCAAACCAGTAAAACCCTTGATTCCCTTGATAAACTTGATTCAAGCCTGACATCCCTACTAGACTCACAAACCAGCCGGGTTATATCATCTTATGTGGGTGACTTCAATGTCCATGGTCTCGTCTGGCAGTCAGATGGTACAACAGTAACACAAATCCCCTGCAAAAAATGGTCGAAGTTGCCAATAACTGTTTTTTAACACAATGGTTCCCTTTAGCCACACGGCGTCCACACAATGAACGAACATACCTAATTTCCTATTACATTCATCCTTCACTGCTCCACTCTGTTTAGACCCCACGATGGAACTTATCGATCATTCTGCAGTCCTGGCAAGCTTTGACACCAAGCTGAAATTGCCTAAAAGCCCCTAGGAGGGTCCGCCATGGAAGAGGGCTACAATTTTGATAACCACATTACAACTGATGTCTCTTGTTCTGGATTCCTCAAATGCATTTTGACGTTGTCCCCGTTATAGGCTCCTCTTAAACTAACCATTATGGTATCCGTGGAACACCAAGCGATGGATAAAATGTTCTTACTCAACGCCATCAAAGAGTACTTATCAATAGTGAAGCATCAAAATGGCAGAGTTTGAGTGGAGTCCCCAGGGGACAGTCCTTGGTCCCCATCTTTTCTTACTATTCATTAATGACATTGGCGACACCATCAAGATCAAATTACGTCTCTTTGCCGATGATTGTCTGGTCTACAATTCCATCACCTGCCCAGCCGACGAAGAACAACTTCAATCAGATCTGAATAATCTAGTCCAATGGGCAAACACCTGGGGTATGAAGTTTAATGCTGCTAAATGTAATATCATGCGCATAACCAGGAGTCGTAAACCAGGCAATGTAAACTACAGTATGATGGGAACCAAGCTTGAAATCACCAATGACTGTCAATATTTAGGCATTCATATCCAGAATAATTTGAAATGGAATAAACAGACACAGCATGCTGCAAATAAGGCTTCAAAAACACTGGGCTTCATCAAAAGAAATTTCTATCACACCTCAACTAATATTAAAGAAAAGTTATATCAAACACTGGTAAGACCTCATCTCGAGTACGGCGTAGCAGCCTGGGACCCCTACGTCAAGAAGAACATCAACCTACTAGAGAAGGTTCAACATAGAGCAGTACGCTTTGTCCAAAGTAATTATACCAGGGATTCAAGCGTCTCCCAGATGTTAACTACACTTGGCTGGCATAGCCTTCAAGACCGTCGTAAAGCACATCGTCTGACATATCTATATAAGATCACCAACGACCAGATTAATATTCCAAAAGATAATATTCAACCTAAGGCCGAAAGAAGTAGGCGCGGACATAACCAGCAATTCAAACTCTTCAGCACCAAGACCACAGTCTTTGCTAATTCATTCTTCCCAAGAACTATCACTGACTGGAACAATCTTCCACAAACAATAGTCTCCAAACCATCTAAAGATGCTTTCAAACAGAGCTTCCTCTCTCAATTCTAGTGTGTCACCTCGTTGCAGCTCCTGTTAAAATTCCCTGGTGGAAGACTATGGAGGAAACCAAACCAAGTACCAAGTACATAGAGCGAAGGCATCTCAAAATATACACTAAACAGCTGATTGTGGTTTACAGTATTACAGAATAAGCAGAGATCAATAATGTGTGTGTTTGAGGTCAAACTGTACAAGCCATGGTGCAAAATATGGGAAAGGCTTGTTTGATCTCAAAGTCGGAATTTTGATAGGCCTAGCTACGCACATATAGAAATTACAGAATCGGATAAAAAGTACTGCCTTGTCTTTAATACACGAATTTCAAGCACGCAGTTGCAGGTTATGTTAGAACATCCTTTGCCAGTAACAAAAATATCAAAATACAAATTTTGATTTTTTTTTTTTGTTTTGTTTTGTTTTGATCAGCAAATTGCTGCTTATCCCTTTAAATTTGAATAAATAACATCCTAGTAGTTTAGGGATTTTAAAAGGGCACGGAAATTGAATTTTAAAATGCATTTTTCTCCAAAATATCTTATACAAATGAAAAGTCTGCAGAACAAAACTACTTAAAATGATGTCTTCTCGCCGTATGGTAAAAAGTGAAGCGATTTAGGAGCTCAGCAATTTCCAAATCTAGTATCGAACACCAGGTGTCTTCTCCCTCCTTCCTTGTGTAAGACACAATGGCGACGTCTAAATTTGGGATTTTTTGGCCGCTACTGCCTGGCATTTTTTGAAGCCGATATAGCGACCTCTATAGTTACCTCTGTCCAATCACCAATTGACCAATCAGCGATGTTAAATTAGATCACGTGATACCCGCTCTGTTTAAAACCCGAAAGTTGATATGTAAACAAATTTATGCCGTAAATCTTTGCTTTGCCTGCTCTCTGATCAAATTCTAATCTCGTTCAATACAGATAGATGCAGAGTAAGTATTCGTTTATTTGTTGTTGTGGTGTTTTTTTCCCGATATTTTACGATGTGCTAGCACTACATTAGCAGCAAAATACAAGAGTGTATTTTCGATTTTTCCTTTTTCAGCCTGTCGAATTCGACAGACATGTCTGACTTGTCTGTGAAACGGGACAAGCAAGCGCAAGACTAGTACAGCTGGCAAGGGCGATCCTGGAGTTGGGGTCCACGCAGTACAACGGAGTCATACTGAAATTTCGGGCATGTCAGAGGAGTCATATCAATCTTTTGCTTTCACATTTACGAATCACCCTCATTTCTAGTAGGCCTATGACGACATTACGATAAGTCATAATCTGTAGCACGAATCCCGACAAGAATCTTCAAAATACAGACTTAATATTTATTTCATCGAATAAACAGAATTGCAGGAGATAAATAACAAGTACAATTAGGTGCATGATAAATCTGCGGCCAGGGTTAATTTTTCTTAGTGTAATTGGACTTTTCGAGCAGCCTGCGTCGACAAGTCCATACTTAATAATACCGTGCTTGGATTGCTACGGCTTTTCAATGCAATTGTTGGCCTTTACTCGTGCCGACGACCAATTTCAAAAAACGACGTACAGGTCCCTGTACTTAGGGTCCCCATCAATTAGGTTTTATACTATTTTATAGTTGAGCATAAGTTTAATTTTTTTTGCATATGTAATGAGCTAAGCCTAAGTTAGCATGTCACTAATGTTTTGGACCCATCATCCCTATTCTGAAACTTAATTTTGCTCAAAAAAAGTAATTTTACCTGCTTTTTGGGCCACTTTCAACGAAAATCATCGGCATGGACTATGTGTTCCCATTATTCTTTAAACAAATGCTGGCTACTCGCGCGTAAACCCGGAAGGGTGTGACGAACGCTTGACAACTGGAATCCAGTACGCATGTCATCAGACGCGCGCGGTGCCATTTGTTTTCAGAAATTATGACGGCGACTATAGCACGTAGCAGCTGTCTTCGTGAAAGGGCTTACTGAGCTTCGACTCTCCCTCCCTTTGAAATTGATGCATTCTGATTTCTGGGCTACGGATGTGAGGCGTCCAAATCAAATGCGTATGCAGTGTGTATCCCGTTTTCTTGGACTGCGATCCTTGATAAGCTAGTCCACGCCGACTTTACGCAGCTCCATTACGCTCGACAAAAAAAACTTGGCCATTCCCCGCTATCGCATTTGAAAGTTGCAGTGAAAATTTGCACGTTGCGTTTCTTAAAAATTTAAGTAGGTCCAAAATTAAGCATGAGGACGCTTTTCATGATTTTTCGCTTATGCTTTCAATTGGCTGTTTTGAAGTGTATAGCCATGAAGGTAATCCCAAATTTGACAAGCTCAAGAAATTGGAGTACTTGTAGTTTGTCGGCAGTGCTCATTTAAACTTTCATTTGAAGTGCTCCCATTCAATTCTACACAAAGAAGTGCATGACCCCTGTACTCTTTGAATAGGAGTATGTGAGGAAACATTCAGTGCTACAGGCAACTAAAATGAGAGATTAGAATGATCAAATTTCTGGAGGTCAAGTTTGTGATCATATTTGTAGCTGCAAAACTCAAAAAAGGCACAAAAGCAAAAACAAAAGCGTTTCGCGAACAAAATTGTGACCTAAAATTTGACCCAAACCATCAATTTTTAAGAAAACGCCATGTCCAATTTTCATGCAACTTGTCAAAAAATCAGTATCTTGAGATCATTCATATCTACATATGAACCCACTCGGGTCTAACCACCATTCGGGTATAAAGCCCACCCCAATTTTTAAAAGAACAATACAGAAGAAGAAGATGCTAAGCATACACTCGGTATTCAGCCCAGGTGTAATGTTAGCATTAAGGAAAATTGTGGCGTAAATGTACACAAAAACAAAATACATTTTAAATGAACTAGTCATGAGCCATCAAAGTCGGGCGGCCCCACCAATACATTGGGATGGTTTAATGTTTGCTAATAGTCTTTGAGGAATGTGATGGGAAACATGTTTTAATCATATGCTAGTGCTACAACTAAGTGTACAGTAAATGGTGATCTGGTGAATAATATGCTTTTGAAATAATATTATTGCAGTTTTGTATCTGATATTTGTCTTAAGTTCAAGCCCCTCCCTGGGTATAAAGCCCACCCCTATTTTTTAAGTAAAATCTTCCTCTTTGGGGGGGGTGGGCTTATTATACCGAGTGTGTACGGTAATTAGACTCAAAAGCATTACAAAAATACCTGGAAAGAGTTAATTAGAGTGTGATTTCTGCTCAATCCACTCCCACACAAAATTAAAGGACATGACACCAGAGGGCGCTGCACACTTTTTCTTGGACCCGAAGCCAAAATTTTTTTTTTGTCATTTCACTTGAGATAGGTAAAATAGAATACAAAAAACCCCGCCCTAATGAAAAGAAAAAATGACCCATTATAGCCCACTCCAATTACAACTAAAACTTAAGGCACAACTTTGAAAAAATACACTTTCTTGTTGATCTTTGCCAGGCGACCCTCAAATGATTAATATCCTTGAGGTATCAAGACCATCGTCAGGAATGTGGTTGTTCAGAAAAGGTTTACCATCGCAGAGATCAGGACAAGGTGTTTTTGCAGATTTCCAAAATGGCTTCCAAAAATAGCGTGGGCAATAGCATGTTCATAGTTGCTACGGAGTGCTATGACGAGTGAAGTCATAACCCAGTAGTAGACTGCCACAGGGGTAGTACCGTTCTTTAAATAATATGAACTGGTCATTCCCCAGGTTGGACAAACCATATTTTGCTATAGCTAGGAATATAATCAAATTTTATTTAGATGCAAGAGGAAATCAAATCTTACTGTTTTGCCCAATTGATACGTATTTAAGGTCTTTAACATGATACCAAAATACGGCATTTACGCTTATTTTTTCAGATTTTTCGTAATTAAGAGAAGGACTCAAAAAAGAGGTTAAATTTGTGACAAAAAACTTGCCACATTAATTGACAAATTTAGACAATGTATGGATTATTTTAATCTCCTAGTTTTTTATCATTTTTCCAACAATATGGACTAGGTTCGATTTACCCAGGTGCCACGCACATGCACCAGTGCATGAAATATTGACTCTGTGCATGTGAATTTTCCTCTGATGAGTTAATTTTCTGTATTTCGCCCGTATTTGGGAAAAAGACACAGTGCATGAGATTTTATTTTCTAAAGCGGACCCTGATACTGACCAACTTTTATGAGTATTCATTTCCTTTCCATAGTTTTACCCAAAATGCATAGTATGACCCTTCAAAAATGAGGGTTCCCCGTAACAGGGGTGTCCACTTTTAGTACAATTTAGATGCATCAGAAATTTTACTAATTTAACCTTAAAATCCATCAAAATTGACGTACAGTCACAACATTAAACCATTCACAGCGAGAGCAATTAGGTTTTGTTTTAGCTGAGATATGGTGGTTATTTGGGGGGTGGTGTCCACTGTTACGTCTGCACTATATATTGAAACATTTTCTGGTGTCACGGCAAAGTATATGGGATAAAAAGTGTCTAAGTGTCACTACATCAAATGTGTATTCAACCAATAATGTAGAACATTAAAAGGATGATCATGTACTGCCCTCATTTAAAAGTTATATTTTAAAAACATGCATGGTGGTCCACTGTACGTTCCGAACAGCAGTTCAAAGTTACTCGAACTTTATACATTTGATGAAAAATATTGTGTATGCTTTGGTAAAATGAAATGATATTTTCAGATATTGTTTTAAAAGCAGGGTTTTGAGTACAGCTGACTTGCATAAGATGTAACATGGACGTGGTGTCCATGTTACGTCCGAAAATGTATATGGCCAAACTAAACACTAGAAAATTCAAAAAAATAAAATCGAGTTGTCATGGCTTAAATGATTAATACATGTTCACCCTCATAATATCAATTTATACCCTATAAAATGCAATGACACGAAAATTGTACTAAAAATGCATTTTAATTATTCCTTGTAATGTCAAAAAGTGCGGCCCAACCTGGTGGAATGACCCAACTTTGACCTTGGTAGGGTGACAAAAACAGAAAAAAAAAAACAAAAAACCGTTCACCTGCTAGATTGTTTGTATTATTGTTAATAAAGAAAATAGCGTGTTCGTGTCCATCCTAAAGGACAATAACCGGGAAACAGTCCAGAGGCCTGGGGGGGGACACGACACCTTGCTCGATTTGGGCAGGGGGATTTCCAAACAGTAATTTGGAGGGAATATTAAGTGACATTTACTATGGCAGTCTCTGTCTCAGTGACATTACAAAATAACTCTTAAACCTTCGTCAAAGATCTTAGTAGTAATCATGATCATTTAGGAAAAAATGTCAAGGTAGTGGATAACCTCGCTGCAAAACAGTGTCAATTTCAATAACGGTCATTAAGATTTAAATATTCGGGACCAGGCCCCTAGTCTTAGTCAAGTCTTTGGTAACCACGATATGCATAAGCGTCACTCCGAAGTTAAGTCTTTGAAAGAGACGAGCACCCGGTAAGTTGCCAGCTGCGTAACTTGAGAAAACTTTACAGCACAGATTGAAAGGTACAAGCAGCAAGCTATTATGTGAATACTGATGCTACTAACATTCATATCAGAGTCGGGTACCTTAGGCTTTAGACAGGTGGACTCAATTTTATTATTTCAACATCCAATTATATTTCATGTGAAAGTATGGAATCGAACATTTAGAATTTTTCATGAAACATTGCACAATCCTTGCCAAGATACAAAAGGACATGTACATGGCTGTACAGAGAGAAAGTTACACGCACCCGGTAATCCAAAGCCTGAAGATGACCGCATTAATGTTGTAATTTAATGTTCAAAGAGTTTATAAACAATAATGCTGGTTCAGGAGATGGTATGTAGTCATCAGCGGCATGTTTGTTCCCTTTTTTGAAAATGGGATGAATCCTTTGGCAGAGGGCCCGTTTCACAGTATTGGCCAACTTTTTGTCAACATGGGGGTCATTTTTTCAAAATTAGGTCAAGCTTTGTTATTTGTTTCCAATGTGTGAAGACTAAAATTTTAAGGAAATCAAGAAAGCACACCTGAATCTTTCTCCTTTATTTTACTGTTTTTAATCAGAGAGTTGAAAACATTGAGCCCATTTTTGTAAAAAATGCAAATAGTTTTTTTAATGGAAATTTAGATTAATGCCAAAGAAATTAGATGTGTCTTCATCATAAATGTAAAGTAAGCAACTTCAGGCAATACCAGCTGAAATTGAACATGACGCCTTGAATTTTGACCAATTTCTTTGACATTTTTTGCTTCTATTTTCTCCCAAACAGGTTCTTGACATAAAAAGTTTTTATTTATAAAATCAAAAAAAGTAACAGAGCAGAGTGATTTTCATGGATTGATAGTTGTAGGCTGGAGAACAGTTGTACTGAATGCAAGCAAAATCTCACCCATTGAGTTGGCAGATAATTAACCTTGATGTCAAAGTGATGGACGTGACAAAAGTGAACGGACATTTTGACTAAAATCTTATTCTTTTTACATTATTAAAAACAAAAATGATTTTAAGTTCATAAAGATGAAACACCTACTAACTCCCCTAGGAATGCTTGGTTCATCCTCATGCCCTTCCAATATTCCAAAGCGTTAGCATTGGCATGGTTGCTTGATTGAAGCTTGGCGTGGATAGTGACAAATTGAAAATGTGAACGGGCAATTTTTTGAACATTTACTAAAACTGTAACACCTCACAGTAAGTTGGTAGTTCACATACCC
This sequence comes from Ophioderma brevispina, assembly GCA_023653785.1. NCBI lineage: Eukaryota > Metazoa > Echinodermata > Ophiuroidea > Amphilepidida > Ophiodermatidae > Ophioderma > Ophioderma brevispina. The sequence continues at coordinate 44,157 of JAMKCH010023611.1, forward strand.
ATGGAACAACTAGAAACATACTATAAATTTAAAGTTGCAGACCTCCTCGTTTTTGAGATATGCAACTCGAGTGTGTTGGACGTGACCAAATGTGTTGGACGTGACTGGTGTGAACGGAAAATTTCATGTTGATCACACCTCAAAGTAAGTTGGTAGTTCACATACCCATGGAACAACTAGAAACATACTATAAATTTAAAGTTGCAGACCTCGTTTTTGAGATATGCAACTCGAGTGTGTTGGACGTGACCAAATGTGTTGGACGTGACTGGTGTGAACGGAAAATTTCATGTTGATGGAGCCAAGTCATTTTACAGCACTTGGTTTTCAAAACTTTTAGTACAATTTACTAGTAGAGTGAAATCACTCTCGGAGAGTAAGTAATACAAACATAGAACTTGCTTCATAAAGACAACAGGGCTTCTGCAAAATGTGTTGGACGTGACAAAATTGTGAACGGAAAATTGCGGACAAGATTTCAAATAACCATATCTGAATTAATTCAAGGACCAGTTATATAATTTTGTGTGGGCATTATCATGAGGGATTGTCTTTGTAAATGATACAATAAAATGCCACAGATATCCACCACAGGAGTGTCAGTGTAATTGAATAAAATGGTATTCAAATTCAATGTGAACGGAAAATGTCACGTCCAACACTCAATTTTGATTGCTCCATATAAATTTTTTGAGCACTCTGCTATAGCTACACCTTATTTTCACATGGTAATAAAGTGTCACTAGTTGCCTAAAAGAACTCAAAAGTAAAAATTGACAGGTTCTACATAGCTAATATGGTAGCTGAAAACAAAAGGGCATGTATTTTTGGTTGACGCCATATCGGTCAAATTTTGACCATTTTGTGTGGGCCATCTCCTGAAATACAAGCACAAATAAGTTGGTTTAGCTATGCGAGGTAGGTCTAGAAGTAAAAACACAAAAAGTGACTCTGTATCACCTTCCTGTAAAACATCCTATAGGTTTTAAGTGAAAATTCAAAAAGTTGGCAATTACTGTGAAACGGGCCAGAGATCCTTGATCCAGGGAGAATAATGCTGTTGATTGTGCAATTTCCTCAGCAGTCATTTTCAGGATTTTTCTTGGAATTTTTGGTAAAGATCGATCCTTGATCCAGGGAGAACTGAAAGAATGCTGTAACGTACATGTTGACTGCACAATTCCTCAGCAGTCAATTTCAGGATTTTTCTTGGAATTCCATCTGGGCCAGAGGCATTATTCTCCTTGAGCTATTACCTCTACTGCCCATTATTCAAAAGCTCGCTCTTTGATTGGTTAGTTTACTGCCCATTATTCTGCAATAATGGGTCACGATTACGCCCTAATACGTGATGCAAACGCACATTCTTTTCGGCGCGTACCACCACCACCACTACAGGGTGTCTAAACAAAAAATTGTGCTGTGATTTTCAGGACTTGCACCTTCTTTGGAATCACTCAACCGTGGATTTTTGTTGCCAGCATGTAGCACAGTCTGTTATCTTCTTTTCCTGCAAAAATTAGATATTTCCATCGGCACCTTATGTATATATCGCCAATTATGCAAGACCATGCTTTTTCAACTTCTGCCAATGGAATTTACACAGTTAAGGAGTGAAGGGAGAAAACTTGGGCTGAGCATTTGCAGTCAATAGCTCTCTAACCATAAATCGTATACTACATAAACTTACACAGATGACTTGGGTCCTTGCGACAAGATAAACTATTTTGGAATGCTTTTCAGCAAAATTGGAGCATTGTTATAGTTGACCAATCGTACAGGCCCATCTACGCAGAATTTATTTGGGGTGTTCGTGAAATATTGAAAGTGGACATTTTGCGGGGGCTGGTCTTCGCTTGTATAGATATTTGCGTACAAGTGGACCTACCCCTCTCCCAAATTGTCCTTTCGGGATTTTTGAACACTTCATCACCAGAAGAAAACTTTTGTAAAATTTCATCTAAACTAGCTTAAATTTTAGACATTTTTCAAAGAAACCAGTAAAAAGTGGTCCATTTGGATTTGAGGGTATGACCGAAAGCCCTCCGTACGAGCCTGCCTAGATGACCTTTCATGGCCGGGCCCCTACTTTACTTAAGCTACCCTGCCAGAGTTTCCACCATAATGAAGTAATCCCTAGTGAAGGCTAGACGCCTCTTTCTCCAATTGTACCAGCACTACAACCTGGAGACGACAGACAATGTTCATACTAGGGGTTTTTATTACACACTGACTTCACAAAAAAGCATGATGGACATTCTAAAGGGGTAGATGAAGTGGTAAAGGGGTCGTTTAAGTGAAATTTTGATTATGAAGGTCATCGGCATAATTAAAGAAATGCTTCCATTTTGTAGAAAAAAAGCATTCTGGATTTTTGCCTGGTCATAATGATTCATAAAATGCATACTTTAATTTAATTGCTCCCGATACTATTTTAGGTTAGAAACCTATATGTAAATGCTCACCCAAGTTTCTCCCTCACTCCTTAACTGTGTGTAAAATCCAATTGGCAGAAGTTGAATGGCATGATCTTGCATAACTGTCCAATATTTGTAATGTGTTGATGGAGGTTTCTAATTTTTGCAGGAATGAAGATCACCTGGACTATACTACAGCTGCCAACAAATTTTTCACAGTTGAGTGGTCCGAAAAGGGCGCAAGTCCTGATAATCGCAGCACAATTTTTTTGAGACACCCTGTATAGGCGACCCCGCGCAAACATTTACCGCGAGAAGACAAGACGCGCGCTGTAAAGTCGTAAGCAACCGATACATTTTAGTAAAATGTCCAGTTTTTTTCAGATAGTATTTTCTTAAGTATAGAAATAGAAATAAAGGGTGTGATGTCCATGTTTCTATTGTCTCAAATAATGTGTCCCCGGCAGTAAAACATTTGAATATGGGTTCTCGGAGTCTGCCTCGCCCATCATTCATGTTTTTACTCTGCCTCGACAATTCATTCTTTCTTGCATAACATGAACATCTACCACTTTTATTTCTTAATTAACCCCCCACCCGGCGAAGTTTGGCAAAACAAAACCCTTAAAGAGTCAAGCTGTCTGAGAATAACCCTTTCCATCCATCAAAATAGCAAATTAAGGTTAAAGAAAATTTTTAGCTAACCTAGTTGATGACACTCTTGACTGACAGAATGTAAATCTTTCATGACTTGTCTGAATCTAGAGCTAGCAGATTATATGGGTTTTCATGGACCCCCTTAAAACCAAATTCCACATGATTTAGAATCTCTACACATCTACTTATAAAGAATTTTGATTTTAACCAAAATCATATTGTCCCCAACGGGGTCCCTTTGGCGGCCATCTTGGATTAAAGGGATTAATCGATCAAAGTGGTTAAATTTAGGTTAAACGTACATCTCACACGATACGTCTCATCATAAGGAATCAAAAATATATAGTTTTGCATATCTGGTGATGTTCGTTACTAATATGGCGAAATGCGAAAGGTCATTGAACTTTTGGATTGTTCATTGTACCCAGGGGGCCCAATTTCAAAATGCTTCAAATCTTGACAAAATTGGGTGTCAAATTGGTGTGGTATGAGCCTCATCCATCTGTAAATGTACAGTTTGCCATACTTCCGTGATCTGCCAATGTTGGTTTTTAGTTGAAAGAGATGATTAGTCCTAATTTCCCGTACAAACCAATTCAATTTGATAAAAGGTAACTTACAAAATACACTGAATTTAAAACCGACCTAACTACCACCCTAGATAGTGGCAAGTGCAAACTATCTTTTCTGATTGCTCATGCTCATAGCTACATTTGATACAAATTTGTCAAGATCCATGCATTTTGAAATTTGGCCCCCTGTACAATAACAAATCAAAGTTCATGACCTTTATCGCATTTTCACCCATATCTCTGTAACTAACCATCATGTGCTAAACCAATAGTTTTCGGATTCCTTCTGAGGAGACGAATCATTTGATATACTTTTCAACTATTGACCATCTTTGAAGATTAATCCCCTCTTAATCCAAGATTGCCACCCACCCCAAATGTACCCCGTGGACAACATGTGATTTTTGGTAACCCAAAATTCTTTAAGTATGTGCCATGTATTCTAAAATCATGTTAAGAATTTAGTTTTTAAGGGGGGTGCCTGGAATCCATGTCATCTGCTAACTACTAGATTTTGTATCCATTATTCCCAATTTATGGGTGGGGATGATTCGAGACTGTGACTGTTGATCACGTTAGGTAAATTTGAAGTGCATACCATGAGCTGCTTAAAGCGTCACTGGCACAGTTTCCAAAATATGAAATTTCATTCAATTTGCATGCAAATGATATAGTCTAGTCTAGCCATTGGAAGAATAGAGATATTTTTCACATAAAAATAACATATTATAAGCAAGGGGACATTCAATAAGAGGCTAAAGACATCCCAGACCGTAATTGTATGCTAACTTTTCAGTTTGCCTTAACTTGAATCACAACAAATGTGTCCTAGACATGAATCATCTACTCATTCTGATCTTAAAACCACAAGGTCATACAGACCTGTCCAACAAGGTGCAATGCCATGAGAACTACCTGGCATGTGTTTTTTCTTGTTACAACACGCATTTCTTCTGCTTCGTCTGCTGAATTAATGTCGCCGGTCGACATTAATTATAAATCGTTCTGTTTATCCATAAAAGCGCTGATTTGAGTTAGGTAGTGAGTGCTAGCTTTATACAGTAAAAAATATACAATTGAAGTCTTGAGTGCACTATGTTCCAAATGTGCCATGTCTCTTAATAAGCCCTTCTTTTAGTCAATTGGCTTGATACAATTTACATTTCTTTCTTGGACAGATCTTAAATAGCAGATGCTGACAGCCTGGAAAAATGTACGACCGTCTGATGAAGCTTCGACGTGGTCTTGAACACCAAGTACAAGACAAAGAGAATTTAACAGGATCTCTGACTAATACGATGGGTAAGAGTAAGAGAAGATATCAGTAGTTTCCCACAATGCATTGCTTCCAGTGGAAGTTTTTGTACAGGTAGTCATGTGTACTCATGTGAATTGTTAGAGATGAAACCAGAGGGTGTTTTGAATCAATCCCGTGAGCAATTTGCCTATACCATACTGTACTAAACACATGTCAGTACTTAAGGATAAAAAGTGTTCCAAAAGTTTAAGAACTACAAGATATTTCATAATCATGCTAAAAATTCCCTAAGTACTAAAGCTTTGTAGGCTAAAATAAGCATTAAAGTCAGGGTTTTTATGTGTTAAGATTAGGATTCTTGTGGGATCACATGACCCTATTGATGTGAAATTTCCCAAAACTGGTGCATTTTGGGATTGACTCAAAACACCCTCTCAGATGAGATGAAACATTCTTAAAATGCAAGTTTGTGATCAGTACTGTCAATTTACCCATGTTTCAGCTCTAATGATTCACATCAGTACGGTAGCTGTACAAAAACCTCCATTGGAAGCAATGCATTGTGGGAAGCTACTAAAATCTTCTCTTGGTAAGAGTTATGATCTGATCATTCCATTGAATGGGACATGCTGTAAAACCAATAATTTGTCAGAAAATTAACAAATACTTAAAGGCTCTTGACTCGGAGATTTCCTAAGGAGATGGCGGCCTTGCAAATTTTCAATACAATATTTTTGGTTTCTTTCATCTTTGCATGAATGTTTGTCCATATAATATCACGTGTGAAAATAGCTAAGCTCAAATCGAATGTCTTCAATAGAAAATTACACGAATTTTGGTTATAAAATTCGGCAGATCCTTTATTTTGTTATGGAAACAGCGTACATTCCTAATGGCACATGTTATATCTGTGACACTTTTACTCATGAAATGAAAAATCCGATTGCATCTCAAACGTTGAATTGAGCATTTGAGTGATCTTTCTCAGTTCCAGTTGACTTTTTTTAAAAGAATACACAAAAGTTATAATCATAGTGTGAATTTCAGAAGTTTATGGTACTAATGAACATCATTGTTGTTTGTGTTCTCACAGTGGTCTTAACTGATTCACCCTAATTATCTGTTGTACCGATTAAGATTTTAAATTTCAAATCGGTTCATTCCGATTTCGATTTTTTCTGTGTACTTTCTTTTTTGCGTTATGCATTGGCCGTTTTTGGAGGAGCCTAAAAGCTGGCTCAGAAAGTATGCAGTTGATTTAGGTACACCACTAAAAGTCGAAATAAGTATTTAGGACCACATCCACACTCTTGTGTACATAAGATAACCTAAATTGATTGTTTGCAGTTTTGCATTTAATTTTTTTTTTCACGGATTTGCCATCAGTTTGGAACTCATTTTAATTCTCAAGTTTGGAACCTCTTTGATATTAAATTTAATCGTTATAAAAAAATCGGCAAAAAATGAGAATTTTGGCGATAAAAACCACCGATCAGATACCCAATAAGGTCCATAATCGCCTGATTTCAAAATATCGATCATATCAGTTGTTCTCATCTTAGTTCCACCCCTACATTTTCATGTCTTGCATCATCGTATCTACCGTACTACTTTGCTTGGTTCGTATCTTATCGGTTGATACATGCAACAAACCTAGAAGACTGGTTGGATTATGCTGCATTGACCTTTAGAACCGAGGGGCAGTAGTTTTCACGACTTACTCAACAATTTACAGAACCTTGTGGAGTGCCTACAACAAGAGCCATGAAAAGCATACAGTTAGATTTGCACAGACGAAACGAAGCCTACGCACAGATTGTTGTCAATTTGCCTGGCTGATTAAGAGTGAGTCTTTCAACTTTTTTCAGTGAAAGAAATTGTGCATTTGCCCTTGGCTTTTGTTTTATGAAATCTTTTGTCATTCCCCTTTATGAATTCATTTGTCAGATAGTTTCAAATTCTCCCCTGATGAAAGTGTCATACCACCCCCCCCCCACTTGCTCATCAAAAAAAATGTTCAGATTCTCCATTCCCCCAGGCGTAAATAATGACTCTCCTCTCTTAAAATCTCAACTTTTTAAAGGGAAGTTCGGTAGGAGGCTGTGGAATCCTGGGAATGCTTCCTTTTGATTTATGAACAAGTAATGTTTGTAAAACCATCAGTGTGGGCTTTTCTTTTAATCTGCAAGATCACATTGGCAATTATGACTCATCAGTCATCATTTGTATGCTCTTTTGTTTCAGGACTGAGAATGTAGATGAGGTCATACGTTTGCTGTTCAAGTTTGCCCGTGGTAACATCAAGCCATTTGCCTTTGTTCATGTAGCTGCTGCACAACTAAAAGAAGCACCGTATGTATACACAGACAACCCTCTTAAATATAAAAAAAATCTGGAAATTTAAAAAATACAAATTTCTGTGAATACAAGGATAACTGCAGAAAAATAACACGTTTCTAAGTCTATGCCCTCTCCTTGGAGCTTCAAGACATACATCGTCTAAAATTTTGGCTGCTGGGTGTCTGTTCGCTCAATTTTGGACT
>JAMKCH010023612.1:0-42632 GCA_023653785.1 Ophioderma brevispina
CCCGGGGTATGGGACATTGTCCCGTAGGTAATGGGACTTGTCCTGGAGGTTTTTTGGGACATTGTCCTGGGGTATGGAAACTTGCCCCTGGGGTATGAGATATTGTCCTAGGGGTTTGACAGTGTCCCGGAGGTATGGGACATTGTCCCGGAGGTATGGGACATTGTCCTGAAGTAATGGGACATTGTCCTGCCTGTGATTGGGACATTTGTCTGGAAGGTATGGGGACTTGTCCTGGAGGTATGGACATTGTCCTGGACAGGGTATGGGACATTTCCTGGAGGTATGGACATTGGTCCCCTTGAGTATGGGACCTGGTCCTGGAGTATGGGACAATTGTCCTGGGGTATGGGACAATGAAACCTTGTTAACATGAATTATTTTTTTTTTACATTTTATATTGTTATTGCTGATTGACTCAAGACTTTTCAGGTTAGCATGTCCAAACTGAAATTGTTCATCTTCAGAAATGATTCGAGAACCATCACATCATAATTGGACGACCTATCTGGGACCGCTGTCCCTATTTTTAAGTTAATATCCCATGGCTTAATGCAAAGTCATTGAGTACTAGACTGTGTTCAAGGCGTTTTGACAAATACAACACGCCGTGTGAGCATCATTGCTTTCAAAATAGCCTGCCAATTCAAATCTTGGGTTATACATTGAAATGTATTAATACGTAATGCTTCTCGATCAAGTCGAGGGAATCGTTGACTTAACATAATAAACCGTACCAGACGCTTGCAAACTGCACGCTGCAAATAACCATTAGTTTACCTGTTTCGAATCTCTGTAAGGTATATTCATCTCAGGTATCACAGCATTAAAACATTTTTAGTATTTTATTAGAATTTAGACAGAGACAAAGCAACTTTCCAAAGGCAACAGCTTACTCAGTGCCCTGTTGCTAACTTGCTACAACTCCAAACAACTGGGTACATGATAGCTTTCATTGGTATCCTTTGCCCTTCCCCATATTCAAATGACCATGAAACCAATGTAAAATTCAACATAAACAAAAATAAAAAATTAAAATCCATAATTATACCAAGATAAATCCAGAAAGTTAGCCCACTGAGATTTGCGCCAGGGACGCATTGGGTCCAATGTAAGCTCACTAACCACTTGCCTACACCACTCGCTAAGTGCTGGCACTCTCCATGCCAACATCCAAGCCCCAAGCTTACCCTATATCTGGAAGTAGGGATTCGACCATTAAGGCACCGTTGTTCTAAAGGTATTTTTATCTTCAGTGAGCTTTTAACCATACACAAATGAATATATTCAAGGGTCAGTCGAAATAGATGTTCACAATAAAATGTCCTAAATTTATTTTTTTTGATGGATACACAGCTGTACATGGTTGTGCAATGATTGTCGTTGAGTCTGAGATCGCTATCGATTCTTTTTGTTTGGAAGTCAATCAAAGAAAGGATAAGTGTCAGACCATTTGATTGAACCTCTTAACCTTGAGGAGGATTAGGGCCATTCAAAGGCACTATCAGTGATTGGACATATCATAAAATCGAAAAAATCAAAATCAGATTTTTCCATGTCTGGAACAAGACTCTAGGTATCCTACATACCCTGCAAGTGATAGACCAAACGCAAGCCTAATAGAACCAAATTGTCGTAATATTTAAGTCATTATTGTCTAAACGGACACTTACTACAAACTAGGCGCGGATCCAGGGATGGGGCGGAGGGGAGCGCATCTCTCGGTAATTTCTGCAAATTCTTGCAAAATCATCAGCCCATTTGAGCTATTTTGCACCAGTTACCTTGGTTAACAGCCTTTCCTCCCCCCGGTAATTTTGACTTGTTCAAATCCTGGATCCGCCATTGACAACACGTAATTGAATGGAGGTTCATATCTTTGAAAACTACTGTTTCCCATTTCTTCCTTTTCTGTTTCTTGTCATTTTTTGTTTAGTTGGAAACTTTATCTCACTTTTTAAGCTATTTCTGCAAATGTCAATTATTTTGACTCTTTCGGTGAATCACTGATAGTGTCTTTAAATATTGAAGTTTGTTATGAGTGACAAAAACTCTTAGTACCTAGAATATTGGACCAAGATATCAACATTATTTCTGGAATAATGAGAAATAAATTGTAAATTTTTTAATATCCCTTATGACGTTAAAGACACTTTGGTGCGTAATAATCTTATATTTGTATCATTTCTTTTGTTGAATGCTTCAGAGTTCGTTCAAGTTTGTGTTTGGAATTTACTTTCAGTGCTTTTGCCTGCATTATTTTCAAATCGTGAGAACGGGGACATTTTTGTATTATGGCCTTTTAATCTGATCGGTATCGTCACACGAATTCTCTTGTAATTTAATTGGGTAAAGCGTATGATCTCTCAGAACAAATGGAATACACAAGCTCGCTTGATGCTAACCCTCCGCGACCTTTTTGCCCAAATGTCTCATTTGGGCCCGACCGAAACGCCTCATACCACCTTAAAATTTCGCACATAGAACCGCGAAAATAGTCGCCGATAGCGCGCACTACTTTTCGGGCAATTCACCATTCTCCCGCCCATGCGTGGTGAATCGTCTTATCTTATCAAATTGTTTCTCAAAATTGAGGGCATGCTGTTAGCTGACGCTACTGAAAAATCTTCCATCTTACTGCCGGCAAAGAGCTGCACCCACCAGAAAGAAACGTCGATTCGAGCACTTAAGTATCCTTAGAAAAAACGTAGACTAAGATTTTAGTGTTATTCGGCGCGTTAGATGTAATTTTCGATGTTTTTATCTCGCCGTATATCCAATTGTATTCATGTAAGAGACCGCCTAATCCTAGCCCGAGATTTGTGTGGTCCCCCTCTTGTTAATCCACTTCTATCCTCCGTCTTTATGACGAGGACGTTTTCTTGAAGAACGGGTATTTTACGAACCTCTCCTTCTCGCACCTGTTTATTTGATCAGGCTAGTGCCAGGAACATTGTAAAACAATTTTCTAGCCGTATAAACCGCCTGGTTGAGTATTTATATGTAAGCCGTCGGCATAAAAAACGTGGTTTTTATGATTGGCCGTTTGGTCCAAAAAATATGGTATTATTTTAGGTATGGTATGCCAGACCCCAATCGTGGGGGGTTCTTTCAGGCTGATATTCCATGTTTTTACTTTCAGGTATGTGTGCGCAGTGGTTTCATAAGTCATTTTTGGTGTTTTTGCCTTGTCCCCCTGGGGGCTCGCTCCCCCACCCGTAGAGGGGATTTTGGGGCCAGGTTGAGTCAGATTGGGGGGGTCCCCCCAAAATGGGACCGATGCCACTTTGTTGGGTTTTTTCACCGAGAGTCTCCCCATCGCCTCGGGATGTGTCGGGACGATCTAAAAGTGGTTTTGGACCCCCCTCCTCAAACCGGATTGGGTCCTACTTAAGGTCTTCTTTTTCAGATCCCTGTTTTTTTCTGGGCCCGGGGGGCCCAGGTACCCCCTTTTGAGTTCGGGAAGGTGGGGACCCTTGTCCCATCCCCATCCCGGCCCCCTACCACCTGGTTTGCTCGGGGTCCCGCGGGGGGGGTGGGGGGGGGTTAGGGTCGCTGGACGCCTACACTTGAAGTTTTTTTTGAAGGCCTAGAGCTCCCCGCTCCTACCATGCCATTCGAGTCCACGTCCGGTTCGCACCTGACCTCCCCTCTCCTAGTTGCGAACCTCCAGTCCCGGGGGGGATGATGGGTCGCTGGATGCCTATACTTGAGGCGGAAGGTCAGTGGCTTTACCGCCCCCAACCATCCTCGAGTTCACATGGAATTCGCCCCTATTCCCCCTCCCTACTCACAGAGGGTCGGGACTTGGGTACTAGGTCGGGACACGGTCGAGGTTCTCTCTCCCGTCGGGCTTACAAGGGAGGAGGTGGGCCCCTTCCACAGTCGGGGATCTCTAGGTTCCCCCACTTGGTCCCGCGGTCGATGGATAGAGAATCTTCGGGGTCAAGGTCTTGGTCCCAGTTAATTTTTTTGGGGTACCCCCTCCCCTCTTACTCCCGGGTACTAATTCTGTTAATTCCGTTAATTCTACTTTACAGATGGGACCAATCAAGCGAACACCAATATGGACCCACCAAATAAAGCCCAGATGCAAGACTGCAAGTGTTCCCTGTGTGCGTGGTGCAATGACATTCTCCCGGGACAAGGGATGCACCATCGATGCGAAGTTGGACCACGAACATGGCAGGCCTTTGAGTGTAACCAGGCATCCCTTACGGCCAAAAAGGCCTAAGTTCCCGCGAGAACCTGGCGCGGGAGCCGTCGCAAGGGACAGGGGACCCCCAGTCCCCCCAAGTTGTCTCCCCGACGAAGCACTGCCGCCCGTATCAGTGAGTCCCTTTTACCTCAGGGCTGCCCCCATGGGGGGAAGCAGCAGAGTGAGTAGGCCCAGGGACTCCCCCTCGCCCCCTGACGTCCGCAGTCGTGTCTGATCTTCCCGCTCTTTCCTGAAGAGTCTCATAGAGAACTCCCGCGGGTGCGCGGTCCCTAACAAAGGACCCCCCCCCCCCGGGTGTTCGACCCGCCAGCCTAAGCCGGGCAGGTCGAGAAGTAGGTCCATTCACTGACGCGGCGTCAGGCCGTCCAAGAGGCCGACCCAAAAGGGCGCCCGACGGCGACGTTGGTCGAGGAGCTCTCGACCAGGGTGATCCCTGACCAGTTCCCTCTGTGCATGCCCCCAAGGCCATCCCCAGTCGATCTCACGGTCCAGCCTGCGCCCAGGTCGGACCGTGACCATGTCGGGGAACCATCGACCGAAGTAATCTCTGGACCAGCTCCCACCCGGTTGCGCCTCTCGAGCCCAGCCCATGTCCGAGCTCACGGTCGGGATTCCCAGGTCGTGGTCTAGACCCAGGTCGGAGACACGACCAAGGTCGCTCCTATACCAGCTCCCTGAGGACATGCATCAAGGCCCGTGCCCAGTCGATCATCACGGTTGGGGATTCCCAGGTCATGGTGAGACCCATGTCTGAGCCTGACCGGATTCGCTCCCTAACCAGCTCCCTTGCGGGCAGGCCTTCAAAGCCAGTCCCAGGTTGAGCGCCTGTCGTGGTGGAGCTCAGAACGGGACTCCTACCATGTAACCCTGGATCAGCTCTCCCGAGGGTAGGCTTTGATCCAGCCGGGGACCAAGGCCGAGACCAGGGCTCAGGGCTTCCCTCAAGAGGCCGGGACCTCCACTGCCTTGTCTGGAGACCCGAACCCGTCACCCCAAATGGGTAACGGTATTCTTAATCTATTTGTGGACCGCTGGCATAACCCTCGGCACGGGTCAGTTCTCCCTCATCCTTTTAGGATTGGAGCCGACCAGAGTGCCCCTGCCGCCAAATGCAAGCTCCCCCGACTCCTGAGCTCGCCGGCTTAAGAAAAAGGCCCTCCCACAGGGTCCTTAGGACGCTATTAGCATGAACTAGCGATAGCGATCAAGCTCTTTTCGGGGAATGAAGAGTCGGCGTCCACCTCCAACCTCGAAAAAGGGTAAGAGGATGGAGCTGCCTCCGACGTAGGAGACCTTCCCGCTCTCCGTCGAGATGGTTGGTTCGCCGTTCTCACCCTTACAATGACCCTACACAGTCAGGTCGAAAGTGAGGGTGGACCCAAACCTCGGGTCGTAGCTCCGCCCGGAATTTCTAGGGAACGGGACCAGGCTTCGACCTGGTCGGCGACGAACCAGTCCCGATCATACAACGAGAGATCCTAGCGTTCCACCTTCCACTTCTAGTGACCAGACCTGGTCCTCCCTCCGACCTACGGTCGACGGGAGCTCAACCCCAACCTCCTTCGGCCCCACACAGGGCCTAACGGAGGGTTGGGGGCCCGAGCTTAACGCCGTTCCCCCTCTGCAAATGGCATGTCCTCACGGCGAAACCGTGTACCTGTCCTCCTCATTTCGCCCCAAAGTGTGAGGAAAACAGGCCAATCGGACCAGCAGCAGAGCCTTCCATGCCCCTTGGGCGAATCTCCCTGGGCGAATCTCCCTGGGCATCTATGGCACTCCGAACTGCACGGCCCCACGCCCTCCGCCGGAGACCTCCCCCAGGGGTCGCAGGTCCCGTGGATGGAAACCCTCCCACCAGGGAGCTTCAATCCACCGGCACTTCAGCCGGAGGCGCCGAGGCCTGAGGAACGATTCGCAGGGATTACGAGACCCATTGCAGAGCCTGGTCCCGCCATCGTCTTGCGAGTCGGTGGAGGGTCAGCTGCGGGACCGCTGCTAACCCATAGAGTTTCGGCCCCATTTTTCGCGGCGGGCCCTCTCGTACGCCGTGCTGCGGTTTGGCGTTTAATCTCCCCGCAGGTTGGTCCCGGATCTTGGGGTGACAGCCCGTCCGCCCAAGCCTCCGGCTCAATGCCTTTTCATACCGCTGTCACGGGGGATGTATCTTAAGACCACCATTGGCTCGGTACACTCCGAGGGGAAGGTGGACAGGATCCCTTGGTTAGGGAGGCGTTAAGAGGACACTCCCTACCTGAATACACCGCTGTGGCACCAGAGCCTGCCTTCCGGCAAGATGTCTCGGGCCCGGAACTCGAGTGCGGCCCCCTTCAACTCTACCCCCAGGTCAGGGCGCTGGGGGTAAATATCGAGCCCCCGCCCCCATTCCGGTTCAACCATTTGGAATACGGAGCGGGTTGGCGAGCTGCGGGCGTTTGACTCCCTTGCTAGGGAACGCTTCGCCTGAATTCAACGCCCAAGCAGTTTGTTTGTTCGCCCACCTGGCACGGTCCCTGACGGAGTGCCGTACAGGTCCGCTTTCCAAAGCCGCCACTGATGGGACGATCAACGTGGTATCGGACCTTAGCACTGGTCGCCGAGCATTTCCCTCGTATAGCTGCCAGGTCGTGAGATCCAGACTCCAGCTGGTCGCCAAGGCCTTGAACTTTGCCACGACTCCCCGTGAATTGCTGCGGCTCCCCTGGGGAAACCTTTACGGAGGTCAATTTCCCTTCCCTCCAGACAAAGAGCAGGACGGAAAAGGCCATTTTCGGCGACAAGCAGCCGGACCTTCAGGCGCTCAGGCAAGCAAGGAAAGAAGGTTAAACCGACAGCCCTATCGGGGGAGCCGAGGCCCCAAAGCCTCCGGACCCCCAATGGGGCGCTCAGCCAGCGGCTACCCCCTACAGGGCTATCAAGCCCATCAGAACCAGGGAGGTAAACCCCGCCGTACGAGTACCGAGGAGCTAGAGTTGAACGCAAAGGTGGTCGAGGCCAGCCCAAGCCGAGGGGTCAATTCGGCCTCGCATGCGGTTATGACTACCAGTACAGCAGTCTCCCCTTCAGCGGGTAGGCGGTCGCCTCAGGAGGTTGCGGGCGCGTGGCAGGCAGTGCCCTCGGACCCCTTGGTCCCCTATATGTGGTACCCCGGGTACCGCAGAGAGTTCACAGCCTGCCCACCCCCATTCAGAGGGGTGAGGTTCCCCCTCTTCGCAAGAGATCCACGGCCAAGCGGGAGCGCTCCGCAAGAGATAGTGCCCTGCTGCCAACGTCCGTGATATGCCTCTCACATCCAATCAAAGAGGGCGTCTATTCCACCTTCTTCTTACCCACAAAGAAGTCGGGGGAATGGAGGCCATCTTACATCTGCAACCTTTAAACAGTTCATACAGGCCGCCACACTTCCGTATGGAAAACCTGTAAAGCAGTTCTCGGGGTCCTTCAACAGGGATGGTGGGGGCCACGTTGGCTTTGAGAGGCAACTCACGTCCCCGTGCAACGAATCCCTCAGAAATGACTCCGTTTTGCCTTAGGAGCAAGTGGCTTGACAGTTCCGGGTCCTGCCCTTCGGCCTGTTCGACCGCGCCACGGACCTTCACAGGGGTCGTAAAGGTGGTAAGCGGAGTTCCTCAGGCGAAGGGGCAAGACAAATTCTCCGTCTACCTAGACGACTGGCTAATGGTGTGCACCACCCTCGCAGAGGCTCCAAGCCTTTATCGAGGAGGTCCTAGACTTGATAAGGTCTCTCGGTTTTCATCGTCAACCTCGACAAGTCAGCCCTCTCGCCATCCCGAGCCCCAGTTTCTGGGAGCGAGACTGGACTTTATGTCGGCAAAGGTGAGGCCCTCGGCAGAAAAAGTAGCCTCGGTCGTGGCCTGTGCCTGAGCAATCTTGGAGAGCATGTCGGTCCCAGCCAGGCTGCGGCTTCTGGGACTTCTGGCAAGCCTCATCGGGATGGTTCCCTACTGCAGATTACGCATGAGGGTATCCAGATGCACATGCTCAGGTACTTCCGACCCTGATACCACCCAATGTCCCTCAGATCCAGTTGCCCCTGAAGCTGCCCCCGACTCAGTTGGTGGGACGCCTCCACGCAACTTTGGAGGAGGGAGCGCCCTTCAGGAAACTAACTCCCTCCGTGACGCTGACAACAGATGCCGACAAAGTCGGGGTTGGGGGCCCACTTAGGGCCCCACGAAGTGTCGGGCCGTTGGTGGCCCAAGCAAGCTGGCCATCATATCAATGTGCTCGAGCTATGGGCAATCTTCCTGGCACTGAAGTCCTGGGTCGCCCGGACCAGGGAAAGGTGATCCTGGGTCCGATGCGACAACATGACGGTAGTGACCTAAGTCAACAAGGAGGGGGACAAGGAGCTCCAGTCTCTGCAAGTAGGTGGTCAGTCTCCTAGAGTGGTGCAGGCACCGGGCCTGGCCCTGATAGCAGCACTGTACCAGTGATGGAGACTCCTAGCGGACGCCCTCTCCCGGAAGGGCACGCAAAGCCAGGTGCCATCAGTGAAGGGGCGTCAGTGGAATGGCGCCTCCTACCGGCAGTCTGCCGGTCAATTTTTCTGAGGCTACAGCGTCCCCACGGGGACTATTCGCTCCTCGAAAAGTAGCTCGGCCCGACAATTGCCTGGTTCGTGTTTGGTGGCCCCCATGTGGCCCCTTCTCAACTGTGGTTCCCACGCTTCTGTACTGCTAGTGGGGTGGACCCCCGTCTTGCGTCCCTCAGCGGCGGGATTCTATAATCGGTCCTCCAGCCCGACACGTCCTCCCGGAGCGTACATACGCGCTCTCAACCTGACTGTTCTGCGCCTTTCCGCCAACAATACACTCAACTGGACTTTCTAACAGGCTGCCGCGCTCGCTGCTCAGGCCAAGGCCGGAAGTCCACTATAGAGTCTTACTATTCTCGACTCCGCCGGTTTTATCGAGTGGGTGCGCCAATCCGAGAGATCGATCCGCTGTCTGCATCTGGAGGCAATCGGGGATTTCCTAACGGACATTTTCCACGAGGGTTTGCGCACAACGTCCAGGTGCTACACACCGAGTTGGGGCACTCCATCGGGCTTCAGAGATGGCACAGTCGTCTCGTAACAGCCGATCCTCACGAATCTGCTGAAGGGCATGATTACGGTTCGTCCCCCGGTTCGTTCACTCGTTCCAGAGTGGGATCTGCCGCTAGTGCCCCAGTTCTTAGCGTCTGAGGAATTCGAGCCACTGGGGAGGGCCAGTCTCCTGGATTTATCTAGAGAATACG
Organism: Ophioderma brevispina; assembly: GCA_023653785.1. Lineage (NCBI taxonomy): Eukaryota > Metazoa > Echinodermata > Ophiuroidea > Amphilepidida > Ophiodermatidae > Ophioderma > Ophioderma brevispina. The sequence continues at coordinate 9,479 of JAMKCH010023612.1, forward strand.
GCCATTCTCATGGCAGTCGCTTCCCCCGGGCGAACGGGGTTCCCGAGATCATGCTTGTCCATTGACTAGGCTCACTTGCGGTGGTCGAAGGACGGCGTGGCCATACCTCGCCTCCCGCCAAGCGGGTTTTCTCGCTAGAATCAACCCTGTCTTTCATTTCACACCCAACCACGCCGGTGTTTCTCCCGTACTGGCCCTTGGCTTGCAGGATGAAACGGTCGAAAACCCTGGTGCCGTTGGGGCCTCTAAATGGTACCTTAGCGTAACCGAAGGGCTCCGCAGACAAAACATCTGTTCTCTACCTCAGTCCACGGCCCTCCCATATGGTCCGTCACGAAGGACACAGTTAGAGCCCTCGGGATTTGCTCGACATCTAAGCGCACACCGAAAACATCACGATCGTTTGGTCGGCGCTCTCCGGGTTAGGTCCCATGATGTACGTGCTCGCACCTCCTCCTGGGCATTTTACAAACAAAGGCTCCCTCAATCCAAGATATCCCTGGATACTATGGTTGAGTTCGCAACGCCCCGGTTTCAGAGAGTTGAACCTCGAGACGTTCTGGTGTGCGGAGAGGGGATGTTGCTACTACAGCAGGACTGTGGGCCGGTAGAAGTGAGCGCAATCAAGAGCTCTAAATTAAGATCTCCTCGGTGCGCGACGTGGAAACACTACCGCTGGTAACTACCTCCCTGTACCTCTTCACCGCCCTGATACTACCATTGGGAATACTGTGGCAAGTAAGGTTCGCGGAGGGGTTACTAACGAGAGTCGCTGTGTTTCCCTCTCTGAAGTGAGAGGGGATAACACAAGCGATCGATCCTACCCTCTGCACACCTTCGACCCTCCCACAATGTTTTTTCCACCCACAACAAGGTCTCGGGAAGGTTGTGTTGTTCACAATTGGTAGAAAATTTGGGATAATGACATTCACCCGCGCATGTGTGTGTGATTGCCCGAAAGTTTAGACTATTTCGCGGTAGCAAATTTTATGTGGTTAGAGATTTCTGGTCGGGCCCAAATGAGACATTTGGTGCAAAGTAAGGTCGCGGATGGGTGGTATCGATCGCTCGTGTATCCCCCTCTCCACTTCTGAGAGGAAATCTCAACCCAACCCAAAAACTTCAGTTAATGAACTGACAGGAATAAAAAATCCTCTAATCCTATAGCTACGTCAACAGCAATTATCCTCACGAACGTCCCCAAGAATCCCGAGTGGATATGAATGGATTTGAGTGTCGCAAAATGACTGGATAAAGGGGGTGGTTTGATGGTGTTCCTTCTTACTATTATTTTTATGGACAGATGAAGTTCCAGTTCCTATAGATAAAACCCTGATCTATGTACTCAACGTACACAAATACGGTTGGTACGTTTGTGTGACCCATTTTTTCTGCTCCCAGTTGAATTCAGCAAGCCTCGACGGAATAGAGTAGTACCCCTGCACTTTATTTCCCTCAGGCTGCTGATTCACTGGAGCAGACAAAGGGGGGTCACAAAATGTACCACCCCACAAATACATATATACAAGATTCTCCAAGTCTTGTAAATAAGCAGCATGATTGAAAAAGCTGACTCAGAGATTTTCAAAATATAATTATTTTGAGTAGAAATTGAAAAGTCATTTATAAACTAAAGATAGCACCTAAATGTTTCAATTCCAGTTAGAGAGAATCGGGACTTTCTGTTTTCCATGAGGTATCATTTCTGCACAGTATAACATGCCAATAGTATACCGTGTATAACAAAAATTCCGGATCCAGAATTTTATAACAAAGTTGTATTTTCTATAGGAAGGACTTCATTGAGCTTATTTATTTTCACACAATGATACATTTAGTATACGGACAAGCATTATGTACATACCAAAAAACATGATTTGTTTTGAAAATTGAGTGCCCCCCTCTTCAGAATCATCAGAGTCAGCCTTTAACTCATTCCTCCTGATTTGTAAAGAATATTTAATCCTTTCTATAATGGTATCCTTTGTGCTCTTTCCCACTCAGAGTCTCGCAAGTGCACCAATATCCGTTCACCCTGCAGGATGCCTTAGATGTATACTGCCCTGAACCAGAACCACCATCTCTTCCGTCAGATTTGGATAATTTTTGATGATGTTTAACAGCCTAAGGGGGACCTCCAAGATTTGTTTGATGTCCCTTGAAAATTCAAGGTCCATTAGATCGAGATGATATCTATTTGATTGGGGTGAGTTTGCTTTGATGTTTCAGCCAAATTGGAAAAGCAACAATGCGGGTATATGGATGGGTAAAATCTCTCTATAAATCAGGGCCACCCCATCACTTCAAAACTAACGCTATAACCTCATGATCTATTCATAGGAATATGATGTAGTGAACTAATCAGAAGAATGACCTTGGAGCTGCGAGTCTCATATTTAGTGATGAGGTCAAAGGTTATCTGGTGGTAATTTTAGTCATTGTTGAAATGCTGTAAATTAGGAATACTCGTTTATGCCCGAGGGCCTATCCTGTTTATTGTTTACGTACTTTTCACTAGTACTTACAGCAAATATTAAATTCAGCTTGAAATTGCATGATTTTTTACCACTCAGCATTCGTCACACAGCCCCATGCATATACATGGCCATGTGATGCGTATTGATCAATTGCGTATGGTAAAAGTGAATATGGGTTTTTCAAGAAGTTGATCGTTATTCACTGACATTCCTCGAAGTGATCTTTGAAAGAGTGGGACTGTGTTGAGGAATATAGGTCAGAAATTGCTGAGGACCATCAAGTCAACTTTTTGAAATGCTTAAAATGCTTTCTTCAAAATGGATAGATATTCACCACTGTTATGGCAATGGTCCTTTCTTGACAGGGTAATTTGGTCATGGGTCTTGAATTAGAGGTCAAATGTAATTTTTTTAAGTCGTAAGTATTCACCAAAGTTATTCAGAATGGCAGTTTTTCCCCTTCTAGAAACACAGATCTTAATTTATACAAGAGCTAAGTTATATTTGCTACTTCTGTACTACTTAATAATATTTTACATGTATGATTAATATTCATGCAGTGATGGTGCCAGAGTAGGCACAGGGGATGGACCCCGTTTTTGTGTCGACAGACCTAATGGCAGGATTCCGAGAGGAAAAATAGGATCACTTTGTCCACTGTAGTTGCTCTGTTGTTGGATGTCTGTGTCTGTTGTGGATGCCTGTTTGTGAAAAATGGTTAACATGTGCCTGTAATATCCTCATACTTTGATGGATTTAAACCAAACTGGATCACCAGGTGAACAGAAATTCCCCCACTTGTTGATGAGGTCAAAGGTCACATGCCAAGGTCAAACGTCATGTGAGGTCAAGTTGTAAAATAGGCTGAAAATGTAAAATTGACCTCATTTGAAAAGTTGAAGTTCAATTGGAACCAAACTTGAATCATAGGTGCAACATGGGATCCCTCATTTGTTGATGAGGTCAAAGGTCACATATCAAAGGTCAAAGGTTCATGTTAGGCCTATCATTCACTACCGACCAATGGCAGGCGACACATGCGGTCCGAGGACCGATGTATTTTTTTTCTTGTTTTCCCCAGTTTGTCCCCCTGGCCAAAGTTTGGGCCAAGTTGCGTTAAAAATCCTCAAATCAAAATTTAGGATGTTTTGACCCCACCTAACTTTTCAACAAAAAAATCTCTTTGACTCCCATCCCCCGTCCCCTCAGAAATAAAGTTTGGCACCTCCACTGGAATTTGTATTCATGGGTTTTGTCTTTAACAGGTGGATCTACAGGAATATAACTTTGAGGAATTTGGCTCTGAAAGTGTCGATTTAAGTCTAGATAGATACGCTTTCTACATTGAGGTTTCTACCAGTAAATCAAACCAACATGCTACAGCAATTTAAGGTAGGATGCTTTGGTTTTTCATTTCAACCAAACTTCACCCCTGCGGGCTTGGGATAAGGAAAATAGGCCCACTGTTTCCTGCAAGAGGCGATAAAATGACGTCTTGTTTAATTGAGCTTGAATCGAATGGAATTGTTTGTTCGTTCCAACATGAATGTGGGTTGTTTAACGGTTACTTTGACAAAATTGTCTAGTACAATCTAAAATTGGTTATCTTATACTTGTTCCGATCTCAATTGAGGGTTGACGTCACTCGCGTGTTATAGGTTTCCACCCTACAAACGCACACGTCGACTTTGGAATTGTAGCATTTACGCGTGCGAACGAAGGCGGCACAATCGAATGCTTGAGAGAATGCAGAGTTGCGTCATGACGTCAATCCTCAAACCTCGAGATTGAACAGAGTATATCACCTATACATGGAATTTACCAGATTTTGAACCAATTCTCAGTTTGTTATTATTATTAGGAAATTGTCCCTCAGTTTTTTGCCACTGCACCAACTGTTGGAGTTGCAGGCAGTTGAACTTTTTTGGTTGACGAAGGGATTAAAATGTATTATTATGATCTGAACTTAAGGAATGACTCAGAGATTTCCAGAGGAGGGCACCTCAATTTTCAGAACACAACATGTTTTTTGCATGTACATAATGCATGTCCATATACAATCATGTGTGAAATATGCTTAAAGGCTTTTTTTTTTTTTTTTTAAAAAAAAAAAAAAAAAAAACAAAGCTCTTCATATTAGAACCTTACAACTTGTTATAAAATTCCGGATTCGGAAATCTTGTTACCACCATTTACTGCATCAAAAAAAAAAAAAAAATAAAATCTGCTCCATCTCAAACTTTGGAATTGAGTATTTCAGTGGAACTATCTTTAGTTCTAGTTGACTGATTTTAATTAATAAGCTAAAAAGTTATATTTCCAAATCTCTGAGTTGGCTTTTAGTCATACTTAGTTGACTCATCAATATTACTTAGAATAACCAAATCGCCAGTGTATCCCTTGTAATTTTGCTCTATTGTAAAACACATTTTTATCGATTGTATTGACTTTACTCTTATACGCATGAAATATTATAATGTCTAGACATGAAAACATTATTACAAGATATAAAGCCGCTTCGGGTGATAAATTTCCTGAAGGCAGCTATTTGTATAAATATTTTTAACTGGCTTTTTTGATTTATTTATTTATTCTTTCTTTATCCAGGGTAACTTCTTCAGTATCTAGTACTGATCTTTAAGGCATTGCATAAACATTTACAATACAATAATCAAAACAAAATAGCAAAATATATGAACATCTGTGTGCAATAAGACAACAGAGATATTACAACTCTCACTACCCACTCATATACTTATATCCATGCTTTTGCTCACTTGTACATACATGAGCACATGCATGCACACACTCATGCACACACGTGCACACACACACAAACACACATGCACACACACCCACTAAATAAATATAATGTACATAAAAACCTTAAAGAATTGCATTTTTAAACATGTTTAAATTCATGCATTCATAATTCTGCTGGACATGAGTTTCAAGATTGTTCCATACCTTGGCTCCTCTATAATAGAAGGAACTGTTCATAAAATTTTGTAATAAGAATTAACAAAAGTAAAACATTCATTGTAATGTATTTTATGTTTGTGTATTGTAATATGTTTGATATTATAAGTAACCATAATAACACACTATATTACGCAATTGTGTTGAGGTATTGTTAAATTATAACGCCTTATCTTCAACCAAACTTGTCAGAGAGAGTAACAATTACCTAAAAAATGATGAGTATCTAATATATGATTTTACCAGTGACAAAATGTGAATAATATTATCACTATCAGATTTAAGAGAATTTATGGTGTTCAAAGGTTAAAAAAGCTAGATACAAAAGTATCAAATATTAATCCATTAGCCAAGCAAGTTTTCAGTATCCTGAAATGGACCAAAACGACGCTTATTTTACTCCGAATACCATGACCTGCACAAAAATGCATGATAGCATTTCTGGAATGGTAGCTTATAGTCAGGGAGGGGGAAAGAAAACAAAGCAATTTTTTAGGTGGTTTAAGGGAGGAGATGCTCCTCATACCCCTATGGCACACTCTGCTCCTGTCCTTTATAGAAATTGCCACATTTTAGCCAGAACCATTTTGATTTGGGCTGAACTAAGTCAATAGAATCATTACTAGTATGGTGTTTACACTGGTTAAAAATTGTTATCGAATTCACTTTTTGTCAATGACAACTACTAAAAGGATTAGCATAAATTAATTTGTGTTGTAGTAGTTTACACTTAACACTGATTTTGAATTTGCATTCAGAAAAATGAATTATGTATTGCTTGGTGGATGATAGGCCGGAAGTTTACGCTCGAGTCAGGCATCATGGTTGATTAACTTGAAATCGATAACCACTTTTGTTATACGTGAAGAGTCATATACTTTAACGGACTTATTTGAATTCACGTCAAATGAATGATGATAAGTCATCATTGAAATTGATTTTTGAATTCATTATAATTCGACTGTACCCGGTACACGTATCACGTAATTAATTTGATTACGAACTAAGTGAATTCGATGATGACTTTTGCACAGTTGTAAACCGCACCTATTAGTAGGATGATGCGTCATTTGCATGTAAGTCTATAGATACTAAAAGTGTGCATCAACGCATGTCCTTTATAGAGCTATTAATTTTTGGATGTATTATTGAAATGGCTCGTCTGTCTGTCTCTGTCTGTAAGGATGTCTGGATGTGGTGTCTGTGTATGGATGGATTTTTGTCAGTTTCTGTGAGTCCACAACGGTAAAAACATCAACATTGGCATATCTGTTTCTAGATGAGCTATGTTAGCCAAACCTGAATTATTTAATTGTAGGAGGGCACCACCCATGTAATTCATTTCCCCCAGGTCCTTTCGGTTTGACAGGGGTGAGAAAACATTTAAAAAAGGATATGCCATTCGTCATAATGCCACTTGGTGGTTCAACCAATTTTGAAAAATATCTTTTCAATTGCAATAATTCAGGTTGCCCGGTCATTGGTGAAGAGCCAAGAGACGAAGACAACTTCAACCATTTGCAGGTTTCCGCAAGCCACTCCAGCTCAGAAGAGGAGAAGAAGTTCATGTGAGATTGCGCTTCACAAAAGACCACCTCAATGAGGGGAAACAGGGAAGGAATTAAAGCATGCCAGCCCTTCTGTGTCTATATGCAGACACTTGCCTTTCGTCCAGGTTGTGCAGGTGGATCCCAACCAATTGCCTGCAACGGTTGACTGCATGGAAAGACAGCACTATTGAATAGCACAGACAATGTGATTAACCAGTGTACTTCGGAAGCAGAATGCGGTATTCTAGGGGATCTGTATGAGGAGTGTTACGGTAAGTGACAGGAAAGGTAAACAGAGCAGACTGCATTACAAGTGTAGGCCTATCTATATTATAATAAGGCCATGTGTATCTTTCTGTCTGGATGTCTGTCCACCTTTTCTCCGAGGCTGGGGGTCTTATGTCACGAAACTTGATTGGTGGGTGTAGCTTGGGCCGGGCCCAGATCAAGGTTTCGATTGGTTTTAGCGGATATGTGCCCCCACAACCTGCAAATTGCCAAAACAATGGAAAGTATCCAACATAAGGTCTACAAAGAGTATCCAAACATAGTACTGACCAAGGCTTGGTAAAGAGCAGTTGTTTACCTTAGAATTAACTAGTTGGGCTGTGTGTGATTCAGTGGAGTAGATCAAATTCCTTCGGAGTGTAGTGTTTCATAGTTTTGGTGCCGCACCTGCGAAACAGTCTATGGAAACACACATAGAGATAATTAGTATTTAGTAATTTGTTCCTCTATAAATTATAACAGGCCAAGTAAACTTTTGGTGGCAGCCAGACGAAACTTGGTGGTCGGGGTCGTTTTTTTGATGCCGAAAATTTTAAAAGTCACAACAATGTCTCAGGGTCATTCAGGTCAAACAAACCGCAAACCCAAAGATCATTCAAGCCAGATGATCCGCGAAACCCATATATCCGCAAAACCCTGGACCGCCTATTCTATTTATTTAATTTTATGTGAATGGATGTTATGTATACAAGTATAGCGGTATAATCCCCTTAAAATTTGATCCTGTCCACCTGTGGCAATGATGAAATTCTGCTTAACTTCAAAGTACAAAGTAAATTAATCGAATACACTGCACATCATTATCGTGCCTTACTACAAAATGCAACCTAACACTATTAGTCCCCGGTCCTATATCTGCGCATAATTAAAGGGGGGATTGCCGATTTAAGAATATGATTTTCATCTTGATAGATTGGCCTTTCACTCCAAAGCCCATCTGTAAAGTTTTGGCCGATACTCAATTCCGTTTTGATGCGAGAGCTAAAAACTGATTTTGGTAAGCTCCCATAGAGTACTGTGTAAAATTAATATGGTCGACCAAAATGGGTACATTTTCGCTCATACCTTCCGAACCCAACCTCCCTTTGCTCTAAGATTTCACAGGGTAAATGAGACAAATAAGCTTTCTTCTGATACCAAAATGGTCCCTCTTCCGGTAAAATTTCCCCCTGGTGCTTCTTGGACGAGGCATTAGCGATCGGGCCATGGACCTTTAATATACATCGCATTATGTACGAACAAATCTCTTACACTGATCACAAAATACTGGTCATAATAAGTCGACAAATACCAAGAATTCCTTGTAGACTTGTGGGGGAGTTCATGGTGATTACTCGTACTTCTAGTTTGGAAAGTATATATAGTGAAAGTTCCTGTCATTAAATTGGCTTTAATCATGTAACACAAGAGAATCCAACACATTGCACATTCCACTCATCCTTAAAATAAAAATAAATAACGAACTGAAAATAATCTGATTGATATAACTTTCTATCTTAGAATTTCAGGTTTTTGATTCATCTTCTTTAAGGATAGTGTCAACCCTAGTGCTTTGTTTTTACAAGAATTTCTGATTTTTGCACCATTTTAACATCAACCTGTGTTCTATCGATACCAACAAAGGTTATCCATTATCCAATGCAGACAATCCTGAGTGTATTTTTTGCCGATTTAAAATAGCTATTTGACCATTTAAAAGTCCCAAAAAACCAATATGGTTTCACCGGCGGGAATTTAGCCAACATTGTCACACCGTCAGTCGCATGGCGCAGCATCGCGTCGCGCGATGAAGGGTTTTTTTGGTTTGCTGCGTATGAGCGTGCGCGTGTTTTAAGGTACTTTTGCGCGAACGCCTCTTGGAAAAACAAAAAATAATTTTTGAAAATATAAACAAAGCACTAATTTAGACCAGATGACATTGCTTTCTTCTGATTTTCTGGAGTTGAAGACAAAGGAGGATTGATTCAATAGTGCATATAAGATGTATTTCACACTTGCACAAATACTCAATTTTGCAGTTAAAAGGTTAGTTATTGAGAAAGAAGAGACAGCTTGAAATGGCTGTGAAAAGTCATTTTTTACTAAAACCGTATTTTCTCAAATGTTCAAATTTCGCCAAAATTTGGCATTTCAGACCAGATAACTCCAAAAGTAACGAAGAAGAAAAAGGTGTGTGGTTTTTTGTTGTGTGTCGGTGTGGTAGTGGTTGTTCGGTTTTTTTTTTTTTTTTGATGAGTTTAACGTTCCTACGATAGCATTCGGTTTTCTCTAGGGGACGGTTTCTCAACATTTTCATTTTCGATTTCTAACTAAATAGTCTCCAATAATATATACTGAAAGTGTGGAAAATAAAAAAGAAAGGTAAAAATCACACTTTTTGACATTTCCCATATATTTCGAAAAGTAAGCTCTATTTTAACAAAATTGAAAAACCGTCCTAGACAAATGTCTTGTTCCTAAAAAATAAAATAAGAAATCATTAAAAAAATTCAAATTGCTTTGTTAGGCTGTCTGGAATTTGGGCCAAAATCATGTTTTTAGTATTTTCTACAAAATACGGAAAGTTTTACATAATCTGATGCCATCAGCGGGTTCATAGTCCAATTTTCTTTCTAGAAATGTATCCTTTTTACAGACAATAATAAAATATTTGCAAAGTTACACCCAAAATAGATACTCGGAAAGCTCAAGGTTGACACTGGCCTTAACCGCCTCATTGAAAATGTCAATATTACAATTTGGGATTGACTTTCTCAACTCCAGAACATGTGAACAGCTGTCTCTCTATCAGTTAGGGAAGCAGGACGAGACTCATTGCTCGAAATGAGTTTCCTCTCCATTATTTAGATTGTAATATTCCCCGTAAACACCAGCTACCCAAATGTCGCTGGGGTCGACAAGATAAGCAAGATAAAGTGCTTGTCAGTGCACAACACATTGGCCCAGCGGGCCTCCAACCCATAACTTCAGATCATGAGTCAACAGTCAATCCACGGAACAAACACATGGTCTTGTGTGGTCCAGTCCTACATGAGGCAGACTTCAATAGGCCCCCATAAAGAAAACAATTTTTTGAAATTTTTTTTTAAAAGCTTTTTCAAATGAAGATTTTGAAAACTATTTTGAGCAAGCTCAGAACCCTTGCTCCCCCCCCCCCAATGAACTGACTTTGTACAGCATGTCTATTGGAGAAGATCAAATTTTCCCCCCAGAATGAAAATGCCTCGACGCCCCCTGCTCCTTCCCCCCATTGCAAAGGCTGGGTTTTGTGTAACCGCCACTGGAGTGATAGCTTACAAAAGTCAAGTACACAACAAATTCTTCAAAGGTAAGTAATTGACACCTTTGAAAAGTTACATTCTCCAATTTCAATTAATAGGTAATGTATGCCTATAATCAACACTGAACTGATTTTCCTTTACACAATGCTTGAATGAACATATGCATTTCCCTCTGAGAAGTGGAATGCCCCAAATTACCATAATTACACCCCTATAAAAAAGATAATGGTCCGACCAGTGACCCCAGAGATCACGCCTGCATGTCGACCTTAGCTCTTCATCAATTCCGTTTGGATGTAACCAAGACGGATTGCGTGTTACCGCGCTCTGCTAAATTTACAGCCAAAAGAATCTGAGGAGTTTGATACTGACAGTGTCCTCTCAACGGAGGACTACTACTACTATACATACCTATTGGATATATTACTGGATGATATACTGGATTATAACGCACTTCGGAACGAATTAAACGGAGGAGGACTTTAACCACCGCGGAGAGCTGTGTTTTGTATCCGTTTTTGCCGCCATGCGGTCATGTGATTGTGTAGCGGGAGAAACAGGTAAACAAAGGCAGCCATTACAACGTGTTGCTGCTTGACTGCCTTGACTATATGTGTGAGTTTGTTATGTTATCTTGATTATCGGGCTTGCTCGCTAACAATTTTTACTGGTAGTGTGTGTATATTATTTTATTATATGCTTGTGGTTCTACTTAATAAAATATGTGATAACTGTGTTTGAAAAATTTCTTTAACCGTCGGTGACTCAGTTACGAGTTGGTTTTGTGTCTTGACGTTTGCCGTACGGGAGACCTCCAAGGCACGCTGGTTATGTTTCTGTACGGTTTTATTGCGCACGCTATTCCATCTAGCACTCACGCTCACCCCGTTTGTTCTGGAGCACATGTGTTCGCTGCCCGGCTTCCATTAATGACATGGGACCCCCATCCCGTCTGTAACGTGCACAGGCAATGTTCCAGCACCGACAGGTGCTCCTCTTTCTGTCTTGGACCTACGGATGTCAGTGGGCCTATCATTGAGCATGGGATACGCCGCGAGTGATGCGTAAACGGGAGGAGGGGGGGGGTGGTGATCGGGCTCCGAGTCGGGGTGCGTTCCAAGGCATGCCAGCTGCTGCTCTGGGTGCTCCCAAAGGTGGTGTAGATCGGGCTTACTTACGCGAACGAGCTCTGAATGGTGGGTGGATTCGGGTCCGCCTCCTCAGCGTTCATCGGACCGCTGGCTCGCCTGGTTTCAGCCTTAGGGGCTGCTCGGTGCAGGCTGGCTGGGTCTGCGCGGCCGATCCCCCAGGGGGAGTGGCGGCCGCGGGCATTCCGGTGGTGGTGAGAGGTGATGGTGGTGCCCAGGTCGCCGGGGCTGATGATCCATCGCCACGTTGTATCCACACCTAACGTAGGTGCGGTACCGGTGTCTTCGGGACTTCTACCGCGACTACGGGTGGCCATGAATTCGGGGTTTGTCACGGCAAACCCAGGGGCGCTGGCTTCGGTATCACTTTGCGGGCCGCCGCAGGTGTGTGAATACGCTTCGCTGCACCCGCATCTCTAGCCTGGTAGTCATGCTGTGCCCCCAGCAGGCGCCGCTCGCCGCACAGGGCCCTTAGGGGTTGCGTAGCGAATTCGAGTGGGGCTCCGATGGGATGGCCTCATGCAGATGCAGTGCCCCAGCTGACTCGGTAGCGCAGGCCTTTCATGCGGGTACGCCTGCGGTGGTTGATAGTGCTGGTCCGCCGGCTTCTGCTTCCGCGGCGGGTCCGCTTGGGTGGGGTACCGGTGGGGTGCCACGGCCTCTGCGTCCCGGCAGGGCAGCGGTCATGGCCTACCCCCGCAGGGACACAGTACCCGCTGCAGCCACCTTCTCAGGTTACGCTGCATCCCCGTACGAGGCTTACCCACCCCAGTCGAGCTGGACTGTGGGCGGGTAAGTCTGGTAGGGTCCTCTTTCGAACGGGGCTCCCGACATGCCGGGAGCCCACTCCGGCTATAAGTCAATCGCGCCTCCGCCGTCGGCAGCCCAGACCTTGGCACCAGATGCTGTCGGGGCTGCTTCTGACCCGGCTTTCGAGCGGGGCGTCGACGCCGCTGCCGAAGCAGTGTCTCCCTTCTGGAGCCCCACTCAGTGCTAGCCGGAGGCATCCATAGTCCCTGACGGGAGGCCACTGGTGTCGACTGCCCAGGTGGCGGCCCCTGGCCCTCCACCTTCTTCCACTCGTTCCGCTGCTCCGTCCCTAAGGGCTCCTACCGGCCGCAGACTTCCGCTGTTTCGGAGGACAGCGTGCGGGGTGGATTCAGGCTCGGAGGTGAGTCACTTAGATGATACACCTTCGCAGCCTTCGACGCCCGCGGCGGCCAGCTGCGGAACAGGGGAGGAGGGGATCTCTGCCCGCATGCACCCTCATGTGCTGCGCAGGGCGGGCGAGTCTCTCGGCTTAATACCCTGGCGCCCTGAGCGGCGAGTGCGGAGGAGGAGAGACAGCTCAATCTGGGCTTCCCCATCCTCCCTCCGAACGCGTCCAGGCGTTGAAGCTTCCCACAGACGTTGGTCCTCTTCTGTGGAAGCGCTACGGGGGAGGGGGAGTCACTCAGAAGCTCTCATCGTACCCGGTGAAAATTTTCGCCAAGTCGTTGAGGACTACCGAAGGGGACTACGACTCCTTCCTGGGAACCAGAGCTCTGGATCTGACCTAGCCAGCCAAGTTGCCAACAGGCAGGGTGACCCGGCTGGCTTCTCCCCTTCTGGGAGAGAAAGTTGAGGCACCTAGACCTGGCTGGGTGACTCGGTGTCAGACTAGGGCTTTCTAAATGTCCTCGCCAGGACATCAGATCACGTTGGGCGAGGGGAGGGTGGGGTTTTCTCCTCGGAAGCCTACGATGATTTGAATGTCATAGCGCGCTAGTGATCGCAGACGGAGGATTCGATTGTCTTTGGCGTCGCCTGAGCTTCTTGCGACGCGAGAAAGCCTGATTTCCACAATCACGCACCTTGAGCACCGATCTGAATCGGAGCTCTCCAAGACCAAGCACCGAGTCGCGGGACGTCTCTTTGGGGGTTGGTTCCGTTCGGTGATCATGCTTTGCGTCGGCGAGCGTAAGCGTTTGGAGTCGAGAGGCGCTAAAGTGTTGCTTCAGGCGAAGATTCCTCTCGGGGATTCTTCAGCTAGAGAAGAAGAAGAAGCGTTCCCGATCTTCTTCATCCAGCCGTGCCGCCAAGCAGGGGAAGCCGACACCCAGGGCACCTCAGCAACCCAAGAAGTCCGCAGCTCCGGCCACTTAACTACCCAGAAGCCCGGGGCCAGGCCGCAGACTCACCCCATCACAAGCAAGCGCGATCATGGGAAGGGGAAAGAAGTCTTCGTCCTGAGGGCAACGGCGGAACCTTTGTCTACATCTTGCCCAGACGGGGGAAAGAAGAGAGGTGACATGGGAAATGAAAAACAGAAGGTCGGGGGAAGGAAGACCAGGATGGGAAAGAAGAGGGAAGGGAAAGAAATGTAAAAATGAGCAATGGTGGGGGATGAGCGTGGTGGAAAGGGGACCCCTTTGGGGGGGTACCGATTGGAATTCACGGCGGAACCCCGAGCGACTTCCCCACCCGAGACTACCCACCTTCCGGCTATCGGGGCTCAGCAAGACAGACCACGAAACCACCCACCCACATAGAGGAAGAGGGAAAGCCACCTCTCACACCCGCAACCCTGACCACGACGTCCAATGCTCTTCCGCCTGGCTTGCCCGTCCCACCCCCTCATTTTTCCAGCCGCACTTCCCACACCGCCCCTCCTCGGCTTTCCTGGCGCCTTCGTGTGTGCGGGTCTCGGCGCTCTTGGCGAAGGCTGCCATCTCCCCAGTCGACCCCCCCCTTCACGAGGGGGTTTTGGTCGACGTTCTTCTGGACCCCAAGAAGACCGGGGACATTGGCGTCCCATCCTGAACCTGAAGCCTCGGAATCAGTATATTCAAGCCGAAGAGGTCGGATGGAAACTCCGCGTCCATCTGCGGCTGTCCTTTGACGGGAGCTGGCGTCGTCTTTGGATTCTGAAAGCCGCATATCTGCACGTACACTCCCGTCGCAACATCCGACCGAGCGCTGGATACGGGGGAATACCTCCCCCATGAGATCGGGAAACGGCCAACACTTTATTCCGCTTCCTCCCACACCACCACAACAAATACCCAGCCTTGTTATTCCCCGTAACTCCCCCAGCCCCCTGTTAGGCTAACTCCCGCCCGCCTTTTTCCTCTCTCCGTGTACTTACCCCAGTCGTCGAGTGGACGTGCCTCACCTTCGGACTTTCCAACTCTCCAGGGTCTTCAAGATCGGTGACCAGGGAACGTGGGCGCCTCACTCAGGCGGCAGGGGGTCAACCTTTGCATCTACCGGACGACTGGACTGATTACGGTCCGTCGCCCCAGGCGACGGCCGACATGGTCGAGTAGGTACCGTTTCAGAGTCTCGAGGTTGGGCTTCATTGTCAACTTCGACAAAGTCGAGCCTAACACCCCTCCCAGGACCCACTGAGGTATGGGGCGTTAGGGATAGGATGCACGTGAAAATGATGAAGGGACAATTGAAGAACACGACAGGGCCCGACCGAGCGGGCGTGAATGTAGTAGTTCTAACTGCGACGTCCATGGCGATGCTTACGCAGGCCCCCCGCTCGAAACTGGCTTCGCCTTCTAGGCTTGATGGCCACTCTCGTCTACCGGTCCCGTTACTGTTCGCTCCATATGAGCTGCTTCAAATGCACCTCGGGCGGCGCTACAGGCCGATCAAGCACCTAGATTCCCGTCTGATCCCTCTCAATGCAGGGATCCAGGAAACACCTGGCATGGTGGTCTCACCGCCCCAACCTGACTCAGGGATATCTTTCCCTGCGCCTCCTTGGCGATATTGTCATCACGACGGACGCGTGGTCGAAGTAGGGTTGGGGGGGTTTCCCCAGACTTTGCGCCTTCGGGGACGTCCATGGTCCCGGACCGAGGCCTAGGCCCATGTCAATCGCCTCGATGTGGGCAGGGGAACGTACCCTAGCTCACTTCGATGGCCCGATGTGGTGACCAACTCCAGTGTCTTAGTACAGTCGGAAAACTCCACCGTGGTGGCCTCATAAATAAGCAGGGGGCGGAGACTAGCCTCCCCTGGTACCTGTGCCTCGACGCCCAATGCGACTATCAGCGTGGTGTCGGGACCGGGCCATCACGATTTCCGCAGTACACAGTTCCGGGAGCCGCAACTTTCCTGCCGACGATCTGTCTCGCGTGTGCAGGATGACAGCCTCGGAATGGATACTGAAACGAGATGTCGTGCGGGAGATATTCGAGAGAGTTTATGTTACTCAGATCGACCTGTTAGCCTCGAACCTGAGTCACCAACTCCCTCTGTATTGCACCTGGACTCACGACCCGGGTTGCGTACACAGTCGACGCCTAGCGAAAGACTGGACGGGGTTCACGGGCCTATGCTTTCCCGCCGATTCCGATTATACATCGCGTGGTTTCGAGATAGGGCGGGAAGCGTGCGTGTATCCTAATCGCTCCCGTTTGGCCGAAACACCTTTGGTTTCGTCCGATGGTGGATCGCTTGGCGGCTCTGCAGCTGCGTAGAACGAACCGTCCGGACCTAGTCCCTTCCGGACGGAGGAGCGCCAGTCTGTCGATGGAGCACCTAGCGTTGAATGTGTGGCCACTATGCCGGCCAGCGATACCGAGATTCTGGCTTTTCGAGAGGGCTGCCTTCGCTCATATCAGCGGGAAGAAGGAAGCTCAACCATGGACGCTTACTCTAAGCGTCTTGGACCATACGTCCGATGGATTGAGCTGTGAGCGACGAGGGGTGTCTCCGACTCGGGCAACTGTAGCGGAGATCGCTGACTTTCTCAATGATCGCTTCGATAGCGGACTTGAACCCTCGACGGTTAGAAATTACAAGTCCGCTTATCTTAGCGATCCATAGGGTTTTCGACGACGGATCTACAATTAATGACGATGGCTCGCTCCGTCTTCCTCCTAGAGGGGATGTTTAAACAACGACCTCCGGCCAGGAAAGACGGTCCCTCCCTGGGACCCCTTAACACGGTCTTAGGACTGGTTAGTGATGAACCACCGTTCGAACAACCAATGGCTGAGGAATCACTAAAACAGTCACCATCAGCGGTCTTGCTGGTCGCTCTCGCCTTGGAGACACGATGCTGCGGAGATACAAGAAGATCTCTATGTCGGCGTCTGAACTGAATTCTCTCGGGACGGGTCAAATTGTTCTTAAGGCCGGATCTTCTGGCAAAGAACGAGAGTCACATCTCATTCGGACAACTCTAACATTTCTCTTACCCGAATTGCAATGTCACCTCTTCGGTGCAGTGAAGATCGCCTGTGGTGTTGTCACGTTCGTGCCCTGGAGTACTACAAACGTAAACTAGTCCGCTCAGGGACACGAACGACTCGTTGTTTCCTACACACGCTTCCCCCCATGGGTCCGCGTCCCCCCTAAAAGCGACAATTGCTAGATGGTTTAGCGCTGTAATTAATGATTACAACGCGGTGATAGGAGCTTCACAAGCTCGAGCCCATTTGGTTCTTGTACCATCCTCGTAGTCAGGGCCCTACCACCGCGGAATCAGCACTGTCGAAATCTGCGAAGCTATGGCGTGGAGGGCTCCCACACGTTTTCGTCTCAGTGTACATACCGAAAACGTACAAACTCCTCACGAGGAACGTTGCAGAGAAGGCGCTCCTGGCAGGAAAAAACACTAAAATCAACATTCACTATACATAAAGTCTCCTATCCCGGTTGCCGACTGTGACGGCTCGCCCCGGAGTATTCCGTTGTTAGGTGAGCGTTCTACTGTCCCGATTTTAGGTTTGTTAAATGCCTTTAGGCCTTAAAATTGTTTCTTTATGTTAGTGTAGGTCTGCCTTTGGCTGCAGCGTTTGTTGCCTGCTCTGTGAACAATATCATGATCCATCCTCGTAGGAGTGAGTCACTCTTGGTGTTGCATTGAAAATATCATTACAAACGGGGGTTTAATGCATATGTTTCAGGCAACATTGTGTAAAGGAAATCAGTTCAGTGTATTAATGATTCTGCAAAAACACCATTATGTTTGATAGAATTCATCTAAATGAAGCCTGATTTCCTTTCCAATTTGACTTCCCACTTCCAGGCCCGCCCCACAGCCATGATATGTACCGCGTCCGTGGTTGGCGCTGAGCCAAAACGGAATTAAGGGAGCGCTAAGGTCGACAGGGCTGTTGACCTGGGGTCAATGGTCGGACCATTATTTTTTTAGGGGTGTAATATTGTAACTTATGGTTATTTGGGGCATTCCACTTCTCAGAAGGGAAATGCAGATGTTTCAGTCACATTGGAAAGGAAATCAGGCTTCAGATTAGCATGATTATAAAACATAATGTGGTTTGAATAATGGCCATTCGTTTAATAACTTGCAGGTGCCCCCAGGAGAGTGAGTTTGTGGAGCGGGGTCCGTCCGATCACGTTGGTGGAACCAGGAGCCATATAAATCTCGGGTGTGTTGCTGGGTGGGGCGGTCCATCTCCCCATAGGACTCTGGATACGTGACAGTAATGAGGAAGAGTTGTTGATGCATGGTAGGTAGCAGCATTGGGAAATTTTGTCAATGTAAGCAGAAATTGAAGAGAATGTAGTAATACTTGCGGCGATCTTATTATGAAAGGTTTTTAATAGACGATAATGGCATGAAAAAAAAAATTGAAGTTATAATGAATAAAGGACCCTTACTGAAATCCACATCCAAGAGTTTGAAAACTATTGGATGTGACATTCTGATAAAAACAGTAAGAGTTCAGGGGGGGTTGCAGTTTGTGGGCAATTTCTGTAACAGAAAAGCAAGGTGATTCACATCAATGACAGAATTTACAGAATATCTAGCATGTTTTGCAACACAAGTTCAAAAGCATTTCAGACACGTATTGGTACTTATAGGCTTGTAGTAAGATTGATCTGGCAAAGTGAAAGATGGATTAGCCGGGAATAGCACATATAACAGGGTGAGTAAAAAAAAATCACTTGACAAAGAGTATTTTGGCCGCCATTTTGAGTTTTAAAATAAGATATATACTAAACGTGGTAAATATCATTGGAAAGCCATTCTATGATCTTAATTTGCCGCAAAGATAATTTCAATCTGTTAAGTATAGGCCGAGCTACAGGTGAATCACCAGTTAGTCCTGTTTCACCACACTATCACACGGATTCCCATTTGGATATGCAACGGCGCTTCTTAGCCGACTAAGCAAATGTGATCCGTGGACAGGGCATAAACCGGACTGCTGATTGTCAAACGACTGTACTCGGTATATACCTACCGATACTTGTGAATGATCATTTGCCAGCATATTAAAGACAATGACACTGAACTTTTCAGATGATATCACATATGTTAGAATATATGTTACTTGGAAAATTCAAAATTGGCGGACACAATCAGGGGGTCACGTTTGTTTTGACTCGACCCTCTACAATAGCAATGGTCTGGTGAGGCTGATGACAACATGCCTTTTAAGTTTTGGTTAAGATGCTGGCAAGTAATGTGTCAGCATCTTGGTTAAGAAATTGCCCACAAATGCCAACTCCCCCTGGAGACTCTTCCTGTTTCGTGTTTTTTACATGAAGTTGGAACACATCAAAATTGTTTTCAACTTGTGGAAGTGATCAGTAAGGGTCCTGTTTATGTTATGTCAATTTTTTTCATTGCCATTATGTCTTTACATATTTGAAGCTTACCAATGCGTATTAATTACATCCTGAATTAAATAAGCCGAAATCACCGTTATGCTCATAAAATGTGCATTTTTTGTAGTGCATGACAGGAAATCAAAGAATGCTTTTGAATAATATGAGACGATTACTCTAGCAGGCAAGTTCAAAAACAATAGATTTTGGTTTTCTTCTTGTAACATGTTTGTGCAATATACCTTCGAACGTTATCGATAGGTGTTCTTCAAAACAGCCGATCACGGTAAATGAGAGAACTTTTATCACTAAAAAAATTATTGTCCCCTAAGACATTCCCTCAAATTACAAAATACTTCATATTGAGCATAATGGATGACATAAAGGATTCAAGCATAGAGCCACTTTTGGTTTTTACACATGATGTTTTATAAATCATCTAACTGAAGCCTGATTTCCTTTCCAATGTTGACTTCCCACTTCCAGGCCCGCCCCACAGCATGATATGTACGCACGTCCGTGTGGGCTTGAGCCAAAACGGAATTAAGGAAGAGCTAAGGTCGACAGGGCGTGACCTGGGGTCACTGGTCGGACCATTATCTTTTTTAGGGGTGTAATTATGGTAATTTGGGGCATTCCACTTCTCAGAAGGGAAATGCATATGTTTCAGTCAACATTGGAAAGGAAATCAGGCTTCAGTTAGATGATTTATAAAACATAATGTGTTTTTGAATAATTGCCATTGTTTTAATAACTTTCAGGTGCCCCAGAGATTGAGTTTGTGGAGCCCGATCAACGTGGTGAACCAGGATCCACTATAAATCTGCGGTGTGTTGCTGGTGGGGGTCCATCTCCCATAGTGACTTGGATACGTGACAGTAATGAGGAAGTTGTTGCTGATGGGGTAGCAGCATTGGGAATTTCTGTCAATGTAGCAGAAATTGAAGAGATGTAAGTAATACTTGGGGATCTTATTATGAAGTTTTTAAAGGGACATAATGGCATGAAAAAAAAATTGATATAATGAAAAGGACCCTTACTGAAATCACATCCACGAGTTTGAAAACTATTTGGATGTTTACATTCTGTAAAAACAGTAAGAGTTCCAGGGGGGGTTGCAGTTTGTGGCAATTTCTGTAACAGAAAAGCAAGGTGTTCACATCCCTGACAGAATTTACAGTGTATCTAGCATGTTTTGCAACACAATTCAAAAGCATTCAGACCACGTATTGTACTTTAGGCTTGTAGTAAGATATTGATCTGGCAAGTTAAAGATGGATTAGCCGGGATTAGCACATATACAGGGTGAGTAAAAAAAAACTTGACCCAGATTATGTCCGCCATTTTGAGTTTTTAAATAATATATATATAACGTTTGTAATATCATTGGAAAGCCTATTTCATTATCTTTAATTTGCTGCAAAGATAATTCCAATCGGTTAAGTATAGGCCGAGCTACAGTCTTTTGAATCAAGTAGTCCTGTTTCCACCCTATCCACGGATTCCCATTTGAATGCACGGCGCCCGACTAAGCAAATGTGATTCCGTGGACAGTGCATAAAACCGACTGCTGGATTCAAACGACTGTAACTCGGTCTATACCTAACCGATGTGAATGATCTTTGCAGCATATTAAAGACAATGAACTGAACTTTCAGATGATATCACATATGTTAGATATATGTTACTTGAAAATTCAAAATGGCGGACACAATCAGGGTCAAGTTTTTTTTGACTCACCCTGTACAATAGCAATGGTCTGTGAGCTGATGACAACATGCTTTTCAAGTTTGGTAAATGCTGGCAGTAATGTCAGCATCCTTGTTCAAGAAATTGCCACAAACTGCCACCTCCCCCCTGGAACTCTTCCTGTTTTCTGTTTTTACAGAATGTAAACATCAAAATTGTTTTCAAACTTGTGGAAGTGATTTCAGTAAGGGTCCTTTTCATTATGTCAATTTTTTTTTTCATGCCATTATGTCTTTTACATATTTGGAATGCTTACCAATGTATTAGATTACACCTGAATTAAATAAGCCGAATACACCGTTATGTCATAAATTGCATTTTTTGTCGTGCATGACAGGAAATCAAAGCATGCTTTTGAATGGGGACGATTACTCTAGCAGGCAAGTTCAAAACATAGATTTTGGTTTTCTCTTTTAACATGTTTGTGCAATATACCTTCGAAACGTTCTCGATAGGTGTTCTACAACCGATCAAGTGTAAATTGAGAGAAATTTGTATCCTAAAAAAAATCTATTGTCCCCTTTAAGCATTCCCTCAAAATTACAAAATCACTTCATATTGAGCACTAATGGATGACATAAAGGATTCAAGCATGACCACTTTTGTTTGGAATCGTGAATTTCAGTGGAATTAAGGCCAATAAAGGTTTGCTTTCGAGTAGGTAGGCCAAAAAAACCTAAATGCGAAATGTGCTTTTTATTTTTTATTTTGAAAAAAAAATTAAGCTCTTGTCCGTCTCCCCGTCACTTGTTATCCACTCCATTGGCGATTTTCCCCAGAAATGGCTCAAATTAGCCAAATGTCAAGTAAAAACAGTTGCAAATCATATTTGAAAAAAACAGAAAAAGAATATAACATTTTATAAAATCAAAAATATGATTAGGATCATAAAGGGGGAGGGTCCGATTTAAGTATATCAAGTTTCATCTTGATAGATGCCTCACCCAAAAACCCTATCTGTAAAGGTTTGCGGCGATATTTCAAAAGTTTGATGTGAGAGCTAAAAACGTGATTTGTTAAGCCCATAGAGTAATGTGTAAAATTAATATGGTGACCAAAAGGAGTACATGTTCCCTCATTAACTTCCAACCAAACATCTTTGACCTAAGATTTCACAGGGTGTAAATGAGAAAATGTAGCTTCTGATATCCAAATTTCGACCACTTCGGTAAAATCTGGGGTTCTGGGGACGAGGCATTAGCAAATCGGGCCATGGACCTTTAAATATATTTAAAATTTTATCCTCTGAGGCATTTTGTCTAAAAAATGCAAATTTTCTCAGTAAATAAAAAAAAATGAAATGAGGGCAAAATGGCTCAAAATCAAATGCATGTGGCCTTACTGGAAACAAACAAATTGATTGCCACACCTTAGAGCTTTTCTTATGTAACGGTGGGTCGACACAATCCAACATACCCATGTACTCCATCACAATATCGCAAATATTTTGCCACAATTGTTTCTAAACAATGTAGTGTGAATTTGTGTGCACAGCCTTTAATAACAGTATCTTCATTATAAAATATTTACCAATCATATATTTTGTACGAAAATAATTGTTATAGATGTATTATTTATATTAAAGGGCTGTCCGATTTTTGTCTATTGGTTCTCTCTTGCTATGGGAGCCGGACTCTTTTGTCGCTGGACAACAATTACCGTGGGAACAAACTTTGCGGTTTTGATGTTAGACAAATGTGATTAATTACATAGTGCGAAATGCCCTATTCACTACTGTACTAATTATCGATGGTGAACCATAAATCTGCATTTTTTGTCAATAACTTGGAATAGGAAATGAGTGGAAGCTGAATTTCAGGAGGACAATGAGAAAAGTACGGTGCCTTTCATCTGATAATCAAAATGATACTATTCGGGTTAAATGGGGGGTCCTAAAGACGAGCGGAACAAGCACCTTTAAGCCACAAATCAACAAGGGTTGTGTTGCCTGCATAAGGCAGAAAGGACAATAGCTAGGGATCCTTTGTCCACTGTAGTCTGTTGTGTCTGTTGTCTATGTTGTGAAAAAGGGTTAACAAGTGCCTGTAATATCCACATACTTTGAGGATTTTAAACCAATTTGGGTCACAGGTGCAAACATGGAACATCCGTCCATTTGTGATGAGGTCAAGGTCCCATCATACCAAGGTCAAAGGTATGTAAGTCAAGTAGCGGCTGAAAATGTAAAATTAAACCTCATTTGAAAAGTTGAAGTTCAATTGGAACAAGCTTGATTTATGGAGTTTACATGCAATCCTCAGTTGTTATCCCCCTGGCTTGACAACAGAAAGGGGGATTATGCTATCGTCAAGGTCGTCGGCGGCGGCGTCCACCACAATTTGTGAACGCGATAACATGCAGACCCATAAGGTGTTATGGTGATGTAACTTGGTGGGTGGGATCGGACTGCCATGCCCTTCATCTGATTAGATTTGGGTGTGGCGATATGCTAATTAGGTACCTAATTGCATTAATTAATGAGTTAATTTGGGGTATTTTCCACCACAATCTTGTGAACGCGATTACATGAGCCCAGATGGGGTGGGGACTAGTACTCTCGCGCTGATTAGGTTTGTGGCGCATGAAATGCTAATTAAATAGCTAAGTTGATATTCTATGTGTAAAATTTGGGGTATTTTCACCAAAAAAAAACGTCGATAACATGAGACCATAAGGGTATTGGTGATAGTTGCTCAGATTTTTCCCTCTGGCCCCCCCTGCCGCCCCGCCTTGCGCCCCCTGCCTTTTAGTGCGATCCTACGCCAATGGTTTCCTAGCTTCATCTGTACTTAGGGATCTTATGGTACAGAGTGCCGTAATTTGCTAATTATCAGGCTAACTAATTTGCCATAATTCATTATGAGTTAATTTGGGGTATGTTGTTATGATCCAAAAAGCCGGCCCAAGATCAACCAATTAACTCGACCGTGTTATTACTGCAAATTATGGGTTTTACTCAGATTATGGTTGTTTTGGGGGTTGGTTTGGTTATCTAGTTATTAGGGCAATCTTGGCACTCAACTCATCCTGACGGCATGCCCCATGAACACCTATCCATTACAGCTCCAATTTTTGACTGATGACTTGATGATGCAAATCTGGGGAAAACTGGGGCTTCCCATCTGTGTCCTTTCCCTGAGTACGGGGTGGGGCATTCGGAATTATCCCTTCCCCTGTTAGTTTCTCTCGCGCTGGTTGATAGGTTTTATACGGGGGGCTTGTCCGGCGCCTTAAGGGGGGTTTGTACAGGTTTAACGGGGGC
The DNA here is from genome assembly GCA_023653785.1 of Ophioderma brevispina. NCBI lineage: Eukaryota > Metazoa > Echinodermata > Ophiuroidea > Amphilepidida > Ophiodermatidae > Ophioderma > Ophioderma brevispina. The sequence continues at coordinate 33,794 of JAMKCH010023612.1, forward strand.
CCGGTCTGTCCAGCTTTAAGGGGGTTGTTGTGGTTTTTTTTTTAAGGGGGAATTTTGTTGTGGGTTTAAGGGTGGGTTGTTCTGGGTTTTAAAGGGGGGGGGTATGTCCGGGTTTAAGGGGCGTTGTCTGGACTTAAGGGGGATTGTTGGGTTTAAGGTGGGTGTCCGGTTTAAGGGGGGTGTCGGTCTGGGCTTAAGGGGCTTGTGGTGGTTTAAGGGGTTTGCACCGAGTTTAAGGGGGGGTGTTGTTCCAGGTGTAAGGGGGGGGTTTGGACGGTTTTAAGGGGGGTCGTTCCATCTTTTAAGGGGGTTGTGGTAGGTTTAAGGGGGATTGTTGTGTTAAGGAGGTTGCACGAGTTTAGTTAAGGGGGGGTTTTTGTTGGTTTAAGGGGGGTTTGTTGGGTTTAAGGGGGATTGTTGGGGTTTTAAGGGGGGTTGTCTGGTTTTAAGGGGGTGTCTGGACTTAAGGGGATTGTTGGGGGATTTAAGGGGTTGTCCGGGGTTAACGGGGTTGTCCGGGTTTTAAAGGGGTGTCCGGGTGTAAGGGGGATTGTCTGGGCTTAAAGGGGGCTGTTGTGGTTTAAGGGGGCTTGCATGACGGTTTAGGGGGTTGTCCAGGTTTAAGGGGGTGAGTTGTCCAGGTTTCAGGGGGTTGTCCGGGTTTAAACGGGGTTGTCCAGGTTTTTTAAGGGGGTTCTGTCCGGTTAAGGGGGGTTGTCTGGGTAGCTTAAAGGGGTTGTCGGGTTTAAGGGGGGGGTTGTCTGGACTTAAGGGGGAGTGTTGGGGGTTAAGGTGGTTGTCCGGGTTTAAGGGGCTTGTCCGGGTAAGGGGGGTTGTCTGGCATTAAGGGGGCTTGGGTGTTTAAGGTGGGTTGCACGAGTTTAAGGGGGGTTGTCCAGGTTTAAGGGGGGCTGTTGGGGTGTAAGGCTTATTTTGGGTTAAGGGGGGTTGGGGTTTCAGGGGTTTTGTGGCACATAATACGCGTATGCATGCGCAGACCTGCAGACATGCATGCGCGCATGTGCGTATGAATTGCGAGGGACGTGCACATGCGTTTTGTCGGGTTTAAGGGGGGTGTCGGGGCTTACTTAAGTGGGGATTGTTGGGGTTTGAAGGGGTTGTCGGGGTTTGAAGGGGTGTCTGGGTTTAAGGGGGGTTTGGTCTGGGCTTAAGGGGGCTTGTTGTGGTTTACGGGGGGGTGACCAGGTTTAAGGGGGGGGGGTTGTGGGGTTTAAGGGGAATTTTTGGGTTTGTCTTGTAGTGTAGGGGGGGTATTGCAGCTGATTATTTTAAAAATTGTAAAGCGCTCCGCCATGGATTCGCGGTTAGAAACGCGGAAGTGTAGTGTTTTATTAGGTCAAGGTCACATATCAAGTCAAAGGTCACATATCAAGGTCCAAAGGTCATGTGAGGCTATCATTCGCCCCCCAACACATCGATGGGCGAGGCGACACAGTCGGTCTGATGATCATGTTATTGTCTTTTAGAAAACAGAATATGCAAATGTTTGCTAATAAGAATCTAGATTTTGCAGTGGGCCCATATTTGGAAGATCGGTAGTATGCACGAGCTTTGTTAATCTGGCATTTTGATCCACAGCCTCGCCCCTGACTTACCTACAAAAGTTAGAGATTTTTATATCATCTGAAATGTTAGCCTTAGTAATCCATGTGTACAAATCTAAGTGCCAATTTGATCCCCGTCTGCAAGAATTACGGTTTTGTGTTTCTGTCTGTAAACAGATACAGAAGAAATTACAGCATAGTGCACGTGGGACCGTGGGAGGAAACAAAGCACTTGGCTCATAACACAAAACCGCAGATTGGAGTCAACTCAAATTTTGTGAATAGTTATCGAATGTGAACCAGGAATAAAACAGAAGGTGCTGGAGTCGCAAATGTATAAGGTAAACACACTAACTCACCTTATAAACATAGTCTAGGGGAAAAACTGGCAACCCTTTGGGAGGCCCCAGCAGCTGCTGCTTTATTTCAAAATTTTAAACTTCTCCATCACCTCAGGGCTAATGCCTCCACTCCCCCAACAGCATCACCCCAAATTACAAGCTGAAATCACCAATAAACCACATTTTGAAACATATGATGACCGAAAAACTTTTTAGTTACGAATCAACCAACTTGGCCCGATGTCAGACCGGCAACCCCAAGATTCTCTTAGTCGCCAAAGCTCGTTAATTGCCAAATCGATGTGAAGTTGATGACCGCGGAGTAAATATCCTCAAATTCACTGTCCAATGCGACTTAGTTGAGAAAACATACCAGAGATCACTACCATGTCAACATGAAATTTCATAATTTCTTTCTTAATATTAACTAGTGCTTTTAGAAACATTTTTTAAAGCACTCTTTCCCGAGCCAGGCAAGAAAGAAAGTAGTCCACCAAAGATTTTTGATCTACGGCAGCCAGGTTGTGGTGTATAACTTAAGATGGCAGTGACCGTAGACCTCAAACTAGCCAGGAATTGCGTATTTTTTGACATGATACTATTAGAGAGACGACTATGTTGTAATTAAAGAACAAATTGTGCACTGAGATACAAACAGTTTCTGTTGTGTATCTCAGTGAGCACAATTGTATTCTTTATTGGGATCTCCTTTACGTGGAATGAATGGCCAAGAATTACAATTATTGGCTTAATCCAAATGGAATGTTGTAGTAGTTTGAGACCCTCTCATCGGTACGAGTCCCAGGGATCGAGTCGAAGTCCCAGTGACTAGAGACGATGTCCTCATGTTCCAAGTCCAAGTCGGGAGTCCTTGATAGAATAAAACGAAACGCCTGGTATTAATTTTAAAACTTGGGGGATCAAAGTTGACACTTACCCTCTTGAACAGGGGAGAGTGTTAATAAACAAGCACCTTCAGAGAGGTAAATGTTGCATTTACATAAAATATACAAGCAATGACACTAGTACTGAGTCCTTCATCACATTGTTTATTTCAGGTCTGTGACACAAGTTATATTTAGTCATCGATAGTAAAAGAAGTACTCTCAAAGGCTACTGAAAACAAAACATGAAAATGAAATTCAAAAATCTTCACCAATCAGTAATCACTAATCACATTCAAACCCACCACCAATACAGGCATGTCTATCCTTATTATTTAGTGTTAGTCTTGTCCTGAAACTGGTAGTACGTTTCTCGTTACATTTGGAGAAACATTAACTTCAAAACATATGCTTGAAAGCTTTGCACAATTCAAGGTGCACCAATTCCAAAAACATGGACATAAAAATCGTACAATGGCTGCCTTCGGTGGGATTTGATGCTATGGACGCTATCAATAATGCAGGGATGACCGATTGAATCTGGTTCACTGGTTGCCGAAAATGTCCTCCAAACTGCATTGAAACCAGGAAGTATGCATGCCGCCCAACCAGGGCCGTACGCTGGATTTTTAAGGGGGGTGCGGGAGGACGGTCTTCGAAAAAAGTGCGACCTTTTTGTGGAAAAATCGCCCCAACCACCTGAAAAATGGACCATTTTTGGAGCTTTTGAACATCTCATCACCAAAAAGTGGACCTTTTCGTCATTATTTTCTTTAATTTTGGACATTTTATCAAAAATATAGGCAAAAGTTGACCTTTTCCCCTTACACCACGCCCCCCCCCCACGCGTTACGGGCCTGCGACACAACCACAATGGCATGCATAGGTCTCAAAGTTGATAATAGTCCGTGGGCGTCGTAAAATGAAAGATCAATTTCTTGGATCAATACTAAAACTGGAATTAACCGAACAGTACAAACTAAATTGAATAGTCCCCATAAGTGTGGTTTGAAAGCAAGAACTTTCGATACTTTACGTGGCAGGAAACTAAAACAACGGGTAGATTATCAATATTGATAGGCAGTAGTCGGCCAATGTAATTACAACGATTACTTTTCTTGTCTGATGTTTTGAGCTCACGTTGACAAGTATTCAGGCGCGGGGATCCAGGGAGGGGCGCCGCGCCTCCCGGTAATCTGCAAAATCTTGCAAAATCGGGCCCATTTTTTAGCTGATTTTGGACCAGTCAGCCTTTCAGCCCCCCGGTAATTTGACATTTTTCAAATCCTGGATTCGCCATTGATTATGTGAAAAATATTAAAAAAAAAAAAAAAAAAAAAAAAAAAAATGTAAATTTTTAAAGGCGGGCCGGAGTCCCGCCCAGGCTCGAGTCCTGAGTCTTCCCAAGTCGGGTTGACCGAGTCCGAGTCTTTCACAATCGGGCCCGAGTCCTACAACACTGAAAAATTGCTCAAGACGATCCAGTTAAATATGACCATAATACAATTCATGTTTACAAAATCACACGTAGGCTCCAGTTGCTTCTTTCTGATAAATTTATACTTCTGGAACTTTTTATTGATTTATATATGGAGAAGAAACTTGAACTTGATATCAAAAAGAGATATAGGACAGTGAAAACAAAATTATCAATTGAAGACTGGTAAAAAATGATTGTGTTGAACCTGACTTACATGCTTAATTTAAAAATTTCCCTTTATTCCCAAAATGATTTCTTTTAAATATTAAAATGGGATAGTAATAATAAAGGTTTATTTTGTGATCCTAGCATCTCATTTTGTTTATGGTTCACTTGATATGGCACAAGAAATGGTTATTTCCCAAATTTGAGTTGATTGTTATAGTGCATGTTGATGCTATGAGCATGTTTGTATCACAGTGCCTCATAGGGGGTTGGTACATTTTGTGACCACCACTTTTTCTGCTCCCACTTGAATTCAGCAGCCTGACGGAATAAAGGACATTATCCCCTGCAACTTTATCCGTCAAGGCGATGAATCAACTGGGAGCAGACAAAGTGGGTCACAAATGTACAACCCCCGCAGAGGCCATCCGTTTTACGGACAGAAAAACAAATTATAATTTCTTCCAGAGTAGACTCGCACGTAAGATTAGGCACATAATGTACACTAACCAATTTATTCATAGGAGTACCTGTGAAGTAGCTAGCTGTTAAGTAGCCACGGGAAGTACACACCCGCATGGGTACCACATCGCCGGCCGCCAAAAGTGGGTTAATAATCACCTAGGTACACACGCAGTATACAGTAGAGGAACCACAAGTACCCTATGTGGGAGTACCTGCGTGGGTTACTCCCATGCAAATGAGCTTTACTTGAGCTCTGTGTGATTATTTCAGAAATTTATCCATTAACATTTGGTCACATAGGTTATATGGTTTTTACACAAAATGTCATATATAGGGGGTTTTGGGATGATCAACTCAAAATGGATGTTACTAAGCTTATAAAAATGATCAGAAAGTTGTAAACAACATTGGAATATTTGGGCGCACCCCTTCTTGGTCCAAAGTGCCGGTAGGGGAGCACCTGTGAAGGGACTCCCGAGGAGGTAGCGCAGAGGCTTACGCCACTACGGGTGGCTTACATGGGTACTGTCAGTACCTAGAGGAACTGCAGAGTTACACTATGGATGGGTATGCTGAGTAACATAGCTTGCTATCCACCCAGGCCTGTGTACTTCGCTAGTACTTAAGTTGTAGGTACTGCCATCAATAATGCATCAAAGGCGTACCCTCAGTGTCGAGGGATACCCCTAGTAGAGTGGTTAACCACTGTTGGATATACCTTTGAGGTTCTCGGTCCCTCTAAAATTCAAGTAATAAATAAATAAATCAGGCTTAGGTACACATGGAGTAGCCTAAGCTTGGGCCTACAATGTGAGTAGGAATCTTGCTGTGTACTAAGGGACATGGTGCAGCTAACACATAAAAATCTCAACCTTTTTTGTGCGCATGCCCTAAAGGCAGGGAAGACACATAGGATCACTTGGTCCACTGTTGTTGTGTCGTTGTTGTTGTCTGTTGTTGATCTGTCGGTTGTATGAAAAAGGGTTAACATTTGCTTGTATATCCATACTTTGATGGATTTATTTAAAACAAAACTTGGGTCAAAGGTGCAACATGGCATCCCCCATGTTTTGATTCGGGTTAAAGGTCAACAATGCCCAGGTCAAAGGTCATGTGAGGTCAAGTGGTAGAAATAGGCTGAAAAATGTAAAATTGACCTCATTTGAAAAGTGGAGAGTTCAATTGGAAACCAAACTTGAGGGGGGATATAGGTGAACATTGGATCCCTCATTTGTTTGAGGTCCAAGGCCACCAGATCAAGGTCCAAAGGTATGTAGGCCTACATTCACTAACGCGACGGCAGGCGACCCAAGCGGTCCGAGGGACGATGTAATTTTTAGGTAAGCCGGGGGGGGGGGGGGGGGAAGAGGTGTGAATCATGAAATGCCCATTTAATAAGATATATTATGTTGATACAGATTTTTTCAAAACTGTTGGAATCAGCTATTTGTTTTTCTTTATTCCTGAATAAGAGTTGTCAAAAAACAAACAACAACAATAAATTAAAAAAATAAAAAAACAAATCAAGATTTTCAGTCAGATTCCAATGTTATTTTTATTTAAACTGTACTTTTTTTTCATTGATGTAGATCCGATGCGGAAGCAAGAAAACTATCTGGGAAACGAAGTGCAGAGGGGTTTTGGTTGGCCATATTGTAAGTTATATGTAAACAACACGTAGTAGTCAAATTTGGGAAATTGATGTAGTAGATGATTTGAAAGCATCATTAATCTTGATATTATGTAGATCAACAGATGAGGTTTGTGTTACCAACCACTACTCTCGATGTAGAAGTGCTTTGTTGTGGAGCGATTTTAGTTCTACTTAATAGACCTAATATCAAGTCTTCATTGCAAGGCAGGTGAACGTGGTAGCACCATATCTTTTTTTTCAAGAGAGTATCAGGATTTTGTAGGAGGGTAATGGAGGGGAGAAAGGTACGGCAAAATTATAAAATTAATGCAAAATTCTGGAACTTTTGATGTCATCTTTTGTTAATGTGTCATTAATTTATGACAAATCTTGACAAATAATTTAAAAGCGTCTAATTGGAAAATAATGGTAGATTTTTGAAACTTTATACTATATGAACAAATTTAAATTAAGTGGAAGAACAAGTACTGGAGGTGAATTCTTCTAAACAAGGTCTAGTTAAAGCTGACTCAGAGATTTCCCGATGAGGACACATCCACCTCATGTTCAAACCAAATTGTGTTTTTTGAATTACATATGTTTGTCCAAATACTAATCACTGTGTGAAATAACTAAGCTCAAATCGAAGTCCTCATTATAGAAAATCACAACTTTGTTATAAAATCGGATCCACGGAATTTTTGTTATACACGGCTTATGGCACTGTTATAATGTGAAGAAATGTTTACTGCATGGAAAAAGGACAATCCAATTAACCTTAACTTTAAAATGAAGCGTTTTGGGTTGAACTATCTTAGTACTTGATGACTATTTTATGTTTTAATTACTACAAAAAAAAAATATTCTTTGACATCTCTGAGTCCGCATTTAAGAGACATGAGGAGAGTTCCAGAAAGAAGAGCCCCCAATTTTTCCGAACTGTTTTTTACATATTTGGAATGCTACCAAATGTATTAGATCACACCGAATGCCCCTTTTTTGAATAAGCCGAATAGCCGTCTTATGTAATAAAATGATTATTTAGTACACGACAGAAAGTCAAAGCCGGTCAAAGTGATGAGATCAAAGGTTAATGATAAAGGTAAGAACTTGACATTCAAAACCACGGTTAAGTACCCATGATTGAAGAGGGGTTTGTAGTTCCCTGGAGCGTCACGATGTGGGATGTATCACTAAAATTTGGCCTTGCAGTCGGTTTTCATCGTTTGATTTTCAGGCAATCGGACAACCTCCTGTTCCATCTATGGAATGCACGATGTAGAAAATACATATGAGGCGAGTGGATCAACCTCAAAAATACACACAATTGCAGTGCATCATACCCATTCCTATAGTTGATGTGAAATTTGTTTGTGGCTCCCCTGTTTGTGTAAGAGAGAAAGTCTGAAAAACTGACGGGCAAAAGCCCCTATACTTTGCACGGGGAAAAACTTGTTTGTTGCCTGAACTGTGCCTTTCAAGATTAAATATAAGAACATTCTGATTAAACATGATTGAAATGCTACCAGCTGAATATCGTGACAGATTTAGATCAGTAAAAGCGTTCTGCGAGTTAATTTAGGAACAGATTTATTGTGGTTGTCATAAAAAACTAACTGTAATATTTGCATGAACCAGACAACCAACAGAGGGCATACTGAATGTCAACATGTGACATCATAGGGTCCACATCAGCTATGCCTACGAATTATGACACCATGAAATTGTGTAATAGTTCCAAAGTGTTAAGAATATGTTATCAAGTTCAAAACTTGAAGGCTGGCAATGAACCCTAATACAAGGTTTGTTTTTGAATTTTTGTGTAGTAAAAGCATACACATGAATGATGGCTGCCAACCTTAGTCAATACAGCAACAGCCCAAAACATGTCTGGCTTAGGGGACCACCAAATCAAAATCCTCCGGCAGCTTGTGGTTCCTCCAGTGGTAACATTTTTGTTTTCGTTTGTTTGTTTGTTCTTATGTTTTTTTGTTTGTTATTTTAAATCACGTTTTGGCACTGTTGCAGTATTAAATAAGGTGGCCTCCATCAACCATGTTCCTTTTCATTAAAGGCACATTCAGAAACAATTCCTACCTCTGGTGTCACAGTCTGCGGTCTTAGTGATCATTCTCTTATTATGTTGTTCGGATAATTACATACGCAGATTAAGCCAGCTCCTAAAATTACTAAGACAAGATCATATAAAAATTTTAATGAGAGTGACTTTTGGTATATTATTAGAAATATTAACTGGGACTCAAGTTCAGATTGTAATGATGTTGATATTGCTTGGAGTATTTGGA
>JAMKCH010023613.1:0-19106 GCA_023653785.1 Ophioderma brevispina
TTTTTCTCAATAAACCATTTTTTCCCAAAGATTATTTTGAAGTAATTTTACACTCTATGGCTTACTGGGTGTTGCAACATGACATAAACCCAGGCTTATTAGCACCAATGAATTTTATTTTTCTATCATCGTTATAGCATAAAGTGGGTAATGGCAGTAAGCTATTCTTTTTTTTTTTAATGTTTTATTTTTTTTATTTTTTTTATCTTTTTACTTTTTCTTTAATTATGGATCCTGCATTGGTCTCTGCTGGCAGTCATTTGTTGAAAATTTCTTCCCACAATGCAGGAGAGTGTTGCATGACTGTTTTAATCACCCAATGATGTAACCAGAGGAGTACTGTACTGTAGTCCCTATTTCCTGAAATCCAAAATTGAAACACCAAGGCCAAATTTTTAGCATAGCAATCCTGAAGCTCCAGGAACGTATTTTCTTAAGCATTTTAGAATACAAGACCCCTTCTCTAAAAAAAATGGTACACTTTAAAACTGCATAGTTTAGTTAAAAACTATGCAGTTTTACCTAAATCGTTAACACTTGACTTTGCTCAGAAATTAAAAAAACTTTTTAGTTTCCGACTTTTTGTATTTATGGGGCCAGAAATTTCTCCCTGAAACAGTAAGATCCTCTGATCACCTTGGTTTGTGCAAACCGCCCATGCATAGTGTGAAATGAATTCCGATACAAAGTAACCCGACTTCCCGACCCGCTGCCCCCCGAGCATATCAAAAACCTGCACAAACAGCGGGGGTATAAAACCAATATTACATACCCAGACAACACTCTGACCGCCTTGGTCTAGTCGGACAAAGGGCAAACAGCTTCCTTCCCAGAGAATAACCCGGAACCACATCTTCCGAAGATTACATTTAAAAAAAAATAAAACATGATTCTACTTAGTGTAAAATCAATTCAATGTTTCGTGCCACTGTGAAGTAATATCTGTGTTATAAAATAAAAAGTATGCTGAAAATTATATGTTCATAAGAGAATTGGTTTGATTGAGTTGCCCCAGTTGAAAGTCGTTGGCATTTGGCAAAGCCCAAAAAAGTTGTCCTATTCTGACCCGCGCACAACTTGGCGCGAGTTGGTCCCGGCCATTTTCTTAGTCCAACATAGCGTACAGTACAGTTGTAACACCATTACAACAGTGATGGATACTGGCAAAACTATTCACCCTGTTCGTAATCCGGCAGATCGTAGGACTATCTCTCGGCCTTGACAACACCAGGACTGCTTATAGAGTCAACGAACAAGGCTGCCAGACATGAAGGGAAGACCGCACACTCAGGACCAGGCGGGTGAAACGCATTCAAACCCAGTCTCCGTGCTGGCCGCTGACATTTTGAATATTGGGTCACGGAATAATATCAGTTTGGGTGCTTGTATACACACATAATGTCAGTTTTCTTTATTCGATACCAAACAATGCCGCCAAATATCCAGTTGTGGATTTGGGGTGTATTGGGTGGTTAAATTTTTTGTCCGCCCAATGGCCCACACCCGAATGAAATGACACATCAGCCGTCTTGAAGCTTTAAATAAACCGCCTCAATAGAATACAGTTCTTTTCACCCTAAGCGCGCATTGCATTATAGAAAAAAGAGTATCTGCGCCAATGATCCAGGTACACTATTATTTACCCTTGCCACCTCTAACACATACCTTAATTTGTATCACTTACGATTAGTGTATATGCAAATCGGCACCACAGTATGTGGCAGAATCGGAGCGCCATTGCTTTCTATTGTTTGGTACTCTAGGTTTTTCTTGTTGTGGTCGGCAAAACATGCCGAGACGTTGAATTTCTAAAGCTTACGTAACGTTTTGCCTCTCTATCATATATATGAACCTCTTTGCTCAGGACAATGTGAGGTATCAATTTGAATAGCAGATGCTGAGCATCGTACTCTCCATTCGCCATATCCCACCTGTCGTTAGCATCATAGCAGCCTGGGTCCGAGCCTTGGTGTAGTCCCTACTGAATCGGCTTATTGAACCGATGCGACAGGGTGAATATTTTTCAGTATCCATCACTGTTACAATGTTACAATTAGGTGGGAGAGCTTGGCCTAGTGGTTAGGGTGCTTGCCTTTGGCACACACTGTCTCAGGTTCAATCCCGTGGGTGGGGACTGCTGGTTTATTTGCATATTAAACCTTTGGATTTGACTGTGTCCACCTATTGATTAAACCAGAATACCGCTCTCATACATGGTTCGTTGGAATGGGCCAATGAATCCGCTGAAAGCATTCCGTCCTTTGGAGAGGATGTTAAGTTGTCGCCCCGGTGTACAGAGTCACAACGTACATGAACATCACAGCCAGTGTTACGAATAAGAGTAGGGTGAACCCCGACTGTTCCCAATCCCCCCAGCCTCAAGCGGGCCATGTTATCAGCACGCGTATCATGGATACACACCGGCCCCGGATCAGCTTCACACAGCTCAACTAATCCTGACACCTAAAGCATTACCAATGGCTTACACGAATACTGTTCCATGGTAATTATAGTAGTACGCCATGGTTAGAACTCAAAAAGGCACTGAATCGCCGACCTGCATAATTGCATTAGTACCCTTCACACTTACTGTATCATGTGCCTTATTGCGCAGGTATCTTATGTCAAAGATTTTGCTGCGAAAAATTTGATTTCCTACATAGCAGGGCAAGTTCCATACTACTACCACTTCGTTACTCTGCCTCATAATTCTTTGGACGTTTCGAACATACGCTCACTTCCCCGCCACAACATCCGCACCACAAATTGCACGTCACCCTGTACACGCAAGTCTATGCATGTGTTTTGTTCCAAGTAATTGTGAGTCAGAGTATCAAGTACTCACATGATGGAAATTGTCCAGCAGGCCGCATAGGGCAAAAACTGGAATTTATTACTAGTTCTGCAGAATCCACTTTGAACATAGTTCATGTCCTTGTTTTCCTCTTTTGAAGTTGCTACAGGAACACAATTGCCATTTGAAGTTTGTTCATTAATTATTCATTGCTTATTAAATGATTTATTGTCCATTTGGTAGTGGTACACTTGTCAATTCTGACAGCTTTCATAGTCTGTTGGGTGTGGATATCCATGACAACCTTTCAAGGAAAAACAAAACAAAACCAACTTAAGTACAATTCCGTATAAGTAAAAGAACACTTTTGATTCTGGCCCTGGTTTCACTCATTTTCATTCTCTGAAAACCAACATTTGTCGTCGGTAACATATTGTTTACTGATACAAATGTGAAAGCTGTATCATGGAGTTATTATAGTAAACTAAATAACTCCATGGTTGTATCCTCGGGGTGTGAACTGGAAACAAACTTAAAGGAGCTTCCACTATTCACCATTGTAACTGGTTTAAGAGTGTCACAATAGGTAATTGTTACCACAAAATGCAAGAGGTCAAAAATCATGGAATCGGCGGTTGAATAATGAAAATTTTAGAAAACTCCGCTTTAATTTTAGTAAACAAATGAACAGGATTACGCGTGAAGGATTTTGAGTATGAATGTTATTTATGCCTTCGCTATAAAAACCCTTGGGCATAAACAAGGCATTTGGTTACATGCCACAGCGTGTATAATCAAGGCGGTGGTACACAAATACACGCAAAACAGGCTATCCGAATGTGTTAACAATCACTGACTGAAGGTAAACAACATGGTATAGCTGATGTGACAAACACAACTTTACGGTTGAATTCCCGGTAATTTCAATAAAATTCCACGTAAACCATTTAATCAGATCCTAATCCTGAATCATGAACCACTATTGAATGCAAACCTTGTGAGTGAAAATAATTATTATCTGATGAAATACAATATAGGGATTATAGCCCCGTTTAACAGTTGTGCCCCCGGAGTTTGAAACCTGTCTTGTATTCCCACAATGGCCAGCCTAGACCACGTACCGATTTGGACCCCAGTGCAAAGGGTCCCTGCACTATCCGTCGGTTTTTGCACTTAACGACGACAGCAGAATAATGGAATTAGTGTGTGGTATTGTCAATGACATTGTTCACGTCTGGATTTTCCGAAATTTTCGATTTTTCTGATTGGAAAACACAATATTCAGAGCTAATAGCCGCAGTTTAAGATCAGTGTTAAAAATGTCCGGAAAAACATGGCTCATTACATAAGGTTGCTTCCACTGACCTGTTGTCGCGCGTGTGACATGATTAGATTTCGAAGTGTTTCGGTAGCCGTATACGGTACCTAACCCCGGGTTCGGTAGCCGTATACGGTTTTGAAATTAGCCGGTGTTTCGGTAGCCGTACGCACATCCTTAGGACCTCGTACGCTAATACAACAATATTTCAATAGAGGGCGCAAGCCGGGGGGAACGAGTGTTGTCAGGTTGTTTTGGTCTTGAGCAATCGAATTCAAAAATATGCAAGTTTTTCCTCTTTACGAAAACAAGTGCATATTCGAATGAATTGTTTGAAAGAATTTTACTACTCTTTCGTTTTCAAAGAATTGACTTGCCAATGTATTTGTAAAATAACAAAGTATTGCTTTGAAGTACATCGCTGAAACCACGACTGTGCGGTGTTGTTACTGCTATGCTTTCTAATTGCATATCAATCAGGCGTGTCAATGGAGTGGAATCGATGGGCGCTTTATTGCGTGATGGTAAAAGGATCATTGAATCGTTATTTTAGCTGAAAAATACTGTTAATGAAATTTACACCTGATTTTGAAGCAGTTTGATTGAATGAGAAACACTCGGTACCAGTCGGATATTCATGCGTGTTTAAAAATTAAAACCACAAATTGTGCGGGCTTCGAAGAAGAATATGTCTTAGCGATGAAACAAAAACACTACAGAATATAGTTAGAGTGGATTTAACACATGTGTAGGTGTGTTCCGTCACGTCAAAACTGTACTGCAGTCCCTAAGAATTTCCTCAAGAAATGGTGCCCGTAGTCCTTTTCTTTTTAAAGCCATTTTAGCCAAAATGTAATTTTTTCTATCGTCAACATTTTTAAGCTAGATGTGCTATATGGCGGGGGTCGTTGCAAAGAAACGTTTTGAATCATGTGGGTAAATAAGATATTTAAAACTTCATTTTATTGCGTTAAAAAAATTGGTATGAAAGGTTTGAATGAAAACGCTGTTTTGGAGTAGTAATTTACATTGTGAAAATCATGAAAGAAACAAATTAGCACTTTGAAAATTAAGGTCAGGTTAATCTTATTACCGTTCTGCAAAAAAACAGGGTTCGGTGGGAAGACAAGTTTTTTTTTTTTATTTACGATACTTTTATTTTCCTTTATACATATTGTTAATTATTTTTTAATTTGTCCATGAGAAAGTGATGAAAATTTAGTTAAAAAAAAATTTCTTATTCTTATTTATTAATTATTTGTTTATGTGTTCTCTGAAAGATTTAGTATATCGTTCCTCAGGTTTGATTTATATTTTGGTCTTATAGACAATTTATACATGACATAAGTGGGCAGTAATAAGAGAGCGAGAAAGAGGTCTGGCCAGTGAGTGTTTTGTGCTTTGTAACATTCAGAAAAGTGCTTTACAAAGCACCGTATTGATAATTTGCATTTCTTTAATAAAGCAGAGAATAAAGGATAAAATCGTTTGCTCAAAAAGAGCTCCAGAATACAATAATTATGGGTTCTGTTGGAGGATATGGTTTAACTAGAATACAACAAATAAGTACAATCATATTTTAATATTTGATATTCAACAGATATTTCTATTAAAAATGGTTAGGTCCTACATTTAAACAAATAATTTAGCCATCGCCAAACAGTAGGCCCCCCCCCCTAATTTTATAATACCTTCATGGAGGGGAGGTGCAATTGCCACAGATTTTTCCTGATAAAGCATATATTGTTTATATTTTGGTTCCAAGGGATAAGCTAGGGATCCGCTATATAGTTCCCGAGGGAATCCGCAACTCCGTTGATCCAAAGGCCTAATCCCAATTCATAATTTCACACATTTTATAATGACACACACCTTATTTAATTCACTGTTATAAATATCCGGATTTTTTTTGCTTTCTTGGTCTTTGGCGGGGCGATTGCTTGGTCGTTCCGTAAATTCTCATGGTCGTACATGAAATATATGGCACTGGATCGTTTCGTCACGCAGTTACTGTGTTCCGGCTATTAAACATGATCAACTGTGTACACGCTCCGTACCCGTATAACGGCTACTTAACCACAAAGCCCGTTTGGTTATATAGCCGTACACGGCTACGGAACCCCGGGGTTAGGTAACCTTATACGGCTACGGAAACACTCCCATTATAATTTTGTAAACCAACTTGTCAGAACCCAACATGAACTTTTGGGAGTCATATTCAGTAACAAGAAAAATAACTCTACCTTCATCATTGAATTCGTCACTCACTTCACAAATCACTTCAAGCAGGTCCAGAGTATCTCCCCAGCAAAATAGTCTGGCGAAGAAACGGTCAATTTTCAAGGGGATTTCAGCATTCTCCAGCCGCAGCCCCCGTGCCGAACCATTCCATCTTCACAATTACAATTCGCTGTGCTTGGGATTATCCCCTTCCTCACAGTGTTCGTGAGCATCAACGTCATCGTATATATTTCTAATGACCCCCTAATTTATGTCGGTTCTTTCACACCACTGATCTCCCACACACAGTTTTGCATCGAGTATGTGAGTAATAAATGCTTTACTATCTTAGACCAGGGGTCTATCGAGTCCTGGCGTGGCTTAGACGGCAATCAATTCGTGAAATTCACTTTGGGGTTTGTTTTCCCAATCAGTCAAGATGCAAGGATCAAGAAGAATCTTTCTTTCCTGAGCCATGTTAGCGTAGCTTTGTACTGTACGTAACTTTTTCCTTTTTACGATCTTTTGCTGATAAAATCGGACCTGCGACTCCAGCCGCAGCCATTGTTGCTGTTGTTGACAGCTGATTGATGGTTGCTGGTGGGCCTGCCCACCATTGCGTCGCGCATCCTCTTTTGTGACGTCATGTTTGTAAACAATGAAGGCTCCCTCTTAGAATTGCTTGGTATATCCCACAAGTTGGATCGATTTTCCATGACACTTGGGGGCGATCTACACGGCAAGCGCAGATCCATATCGGATCCGTTTCCCCGCGATCCAGATCACGGGCGAACCGTTTAATAGAACTCTACACTAGGCGCAGTGGGTGCGAAAGTACAGCGCCTTTCGAAGCGTAAAGGGTACGTATGCTACGCGTAACCTTGGTATGTAGAATACTTTACGCGTACACCTAAAAGTACGCGCTTAAGTGCCCGACACTAACCAAGCGTGTACACACCATGTACGCGTTGCCGATCTGGATCAAGTTTGGCCTTTGCCCTTTAGACGCAAACTTGATACGAGATCTGGAGCCGATCTGGATCTGCGCTGCCATGGAATGCCCCGTTAATACATGTCCATGGGAGTGTCCCACATGTTGTTGACCTATGTGACCTTGGTGACCTCATTTTTTTTTTAAATTTTACCTTAAATTGGGTCAGATTTATAAAATTCTTGGTGTAGCGACATATTATAATGATTTTCATTACACTGGATACAACAGTCTTGGGTAGTGGTAGGGTGGTGTCCCACATGTTGTGACCTCCAAAAGGTCAGATTTCTAACATGCTTGGTGTATCCCCATATGTATGAACCTGTGCATAGTGTCCCATGTGTTGGCCACCTCATGTGATCCTTGTCCCCAGAAGCCTTTTCATGAGGTTGCAATTTTAAAATTATCTTTTTGTATTTAATAAATGTAGTCCAACTTTGGTTGCATCATGCTGACTTATTTAGGTTTGTAAAATTTTTATATGAGAGACGAACATAATATTCTAGTGGACATATCACAATGTTCCCTTTACATGGTTTGATGTACAATGGAAATTTTAAAGGTGCCTTGTTCGGATTTACTTATTGGGTTCTCTACTCAATATGAACGCCTGGCACTTGCACATACCCCCCATCAGTACCGTGGGAAAACAAACTTGACTTTCGGTTTTTTGAAATATTAAGCAATAATGCCATATTGCAACACCCTATTCATACTGTGCTAATAATTGATGGTACCATTAAATGGCATTTTTTGTTTATATCTTGAGAATGAAAATGGATTTGAGGCAGTGCGTAGCCAGTGGTGGCAAAGGGTGGCAGAGTGCCCCCTCTGAAAAAAATCTTGAGCAGGGAACTCGGGAAATAAACACGGATGTCATGTTCATCAGCCCCTTTTCGATTTTTCTTTGCCTTCGACCGTAAAATTTTTGCTGTTACCGGGACATTTGTTGCACCTACCGGAAATTGCCCCCTCAGAACCACCGGGCTGGCTACGCGCCTGATTTGAGGGCTCAAATTTCAGGACGACATGTAAGACAAATAACGGCCTTTCATCGATATCAAAATTGATCCTACTCCGGTTAAATCAGGGGTCCCAAAGACGATTGGACACGCACCTTTAATGTACATGGAAACTATATTGTACACCGAACTCACGTTGTTAGGTTTAAATATAGTAAATGTAAAATAATTAATCAAGACTATTCCATGTAATATTAATGATTTCAGGTGGTTGAAATAATAGTACTTTGTTTTATTAATTTAGTTTTAAATGTTATTGTAACATTTTCAGTAGATAGGATGTATCCCTATGAGAAGATTATGACGCCATTGTCCCTTTAAACTCATAACTCCATACCTTATTGACACCAGTGATAAAACCAGAAATTTTCATGGGGGTCAGGCAGGATCAACAGATATATTAGGGGAATTATCTCTCACTTTTTATCCATGGTCAGTGATTTAATTCTGATATTTACAATGGGTCATATTCATATTCAAGTTTATTAAATTTTCCTGATCTCAGGGTGAAAAGAAGTTAGACAAAGAATTGGTGAGTTTGTAGGGTGGGTGGGTGGGTTGTGTCACTGTCTACTGCCAGGAAACACACATCCGGGGGTAGAAGGACCAGTTAAGGCTAGACGTAAGCAGATGTTTGGTGATAGTGTATATTATATATTTTTAGTGTTTAGGCTGAAACTAAAAAATCTCAACTGATACAAAGCGACTAGTGATCTACAAATTATTGAACTCAATGTCGCAAGAACAGATTGTATCATATTGGAATTGGCTGTACATGGTTCGTCCTTTCGATAAGTGCTATTTTGTATCACATTTTATAGCACTACTAGTATATAAAATAGCACAAGTACAGGATCCTAGGCGAAAAACGGCATGGTTATAACCATGGTTCACCATGGAGTTTCAAACATGGGGTTTTGACCATGGGTCGAACCAATGTAGCCATGTTTTTGAAAATGGCACGCCATGGCCAACCATGTCAAAACATTCCAAGTTACCATTTCAACCATGGTCAAAACTCTGCATGTTTGACCATGGTTGGCCGTGGAGTGCCATTTTTCAAACACCTGGTCAACCATGGTTATTTGGCCATGGTAAACCATGGTTGACCATGCACTTGGTTGTTGTTTGACCAAGTTGACCGTGGCACTGCATTTTTCAAAAACATGGTTACCATGGTCAACCTGATCATGTTTAACCATGGTTGACCATTGTCAATTGTCCATGGTCAATTGTCCTGTGTGCCCATGGTCAAGCATGGTCCATGATCAACCATGGATTACAATGGTGCCATTTTTCAAAAAAATGGTAACCCTCCCCCGCCCTAAAAAAAAAAAACACATCGCTATGGTTTTAACACATTTTAAAACACCAGTATAGTTCCTATCTTATGTTTTGGTACATTATTATATAAGTGACGGAAAATCAACTTACCTTGACGGGACTTGAACGCAGGGACCTTTGTATTACAAGACTGATGACTTACCAATTGAGCTAACCTATCGTGCTTGATAACAAGAGGCAAATAAGAATCTATAAATTTGTAAAAAGTTTCAAACGTATAACACACTAAGTAGAAGACTAAAGAGTCGGAAATGCGACCTATTCACAGAGCTTCACAGTGGTGAAAAAAAAAAAAATCCTGAAAACCCTCAATGGAAGCCCTGTATCGCAGTGAAACAATTGCACTGAAGTATCATGGTCAACCATGGTCAAAATGAGGGTGATACTGCTGACCATGGTAAGAGTGACCATGGTCAACCCAGGGCCCACAAGGTGATGACCATGGCGGACAACGCTCAGCCATGCTAAAGCTTGGTCGACCATGGTATACAATGGGGACCATGGTAACCACGTGACCTGGTCAGCCACCATGGCTGATCATCGCTGACCATAGTCAACCATGGCAGCCATGTTCTTGACCATGTTTTACCAACAAGAAGGTGTGGCACCTATCTATTGCTGTACATCATCAGTGCATTGTGGGAGTAGAATTTACAGATTTTGAAAATTTTTTTTTCTCACAATTCTTGGGCCATAGGACACTTGTATACCCGTGGTCACCATGTTCATACGTCCATTTCCTAATGCAGTGACCATGGTCAGACACACGGCGCTACTTGAAGTGACCATGGTCAGACATACAGCCACAAGTGCAGTCCAACCATGGTCCTAGACAATAACAGTTTTTCGCTCCTAATTTAGTGACCATGGTCAGACAGGGCTACTTGAAAGTGTTCAAGCTGATCATACTTGAGTTTCTGGGTTAGTGACCTTGGTCAGTCACAATTGCAACTGAGTGACCATGGTCACCGAGGTGATAAACAGGGTACCATGGTAGTTAACCTTGAAGTGGACCAATGGGTCAACCATGGCCCACAAGTGATGACCATGGCTAACAATGCTCCGCCATAGCTAAAGCAGGTTGACCATGGTATAGCTGCCTTTCCCCATGGTCAACTTGTCCGTCTGTGATGACCATGGCTGACCATGTTCACCATGCTAAAGCAAGGTCGACCATGGTAATACCATGGGGACCATGGTAAACCTGGTTGACCATGGTCAAGGCCCCCATGGCTGATCATCGCTTACCATGTCAACCATGGTCAGCCATGTTTTAACCATGGTTGACATGGTTGACCATGCTAGCACGGTTGACATTTCGCCTAGGATACTTGTGTCCACAAAATTCCTGACTCCAATTTATAAAAAGATGTGATTTTTTACATGAAGAACTTTGATTGACTTAGCTATTTCACACGTGTTAGTATATGGAAAAGCATATTATAGCAAAAAAAAAACCCAACATAATTTGGTTTGAAATTTAGGGTGCACTCATCGGAAAATCTGGAGTCGGCCTTTAAACCCACTGATGACACTAAAATGGATTCCTCATGTGATGTATTGAACTAATCAGAATGCGCAACACGGGTCACTATGTAAATAGCAAATAGTTTTATAAGATCCATCGTAGGGTCAGGCTGGCGGTGTGTTGTTACAAGAGGAAACAAGGTTGTGGTGGGAGCGGGTTAAAGAGTTTCTCGACCTGATTAGATGTTGGGCCGATATTCGGGCCAATTACATATGCCATGAGCTATTACTATGCAAAAATCCACGTATCACTATATTTGTGAACGGTACATCGGATAGCAAAATTCCTTCAATGCGGCTTAGGTATGCAAATGAGCTAATTAAATATGCATAATTGCTGTACGCTAAAATGGTACCTCAGATATGCAAAATTCCTTGCTACATGAAAAACTACTAACAAATACATACATCTTGTTTGTGATCATATGGAGGGGGAAATGGTGGGTGTTGGGGAGGGGGCAGCGTGGGGTACTGGGGAGGGGGAAGTGAGGTTTTGGGGAGGGGGCAGGGTGGGGTGTTTGTCAGAGGGGCGGGTGGGGTGTTGGGTAGGGGCAGCGTGGGGTTTTGCGAGAGGTGGGGTGAGTGGGAGGGAAGGGTGGGGTGCTTCTGTAAGGGGTGGGGGTGTGTCGGTACGGGTCGGTGGTGTGCGTCGGGTGGGGTCGGGGTGGTGTGTCTTGGGGTAGTTTGCTCGGGTAGGGGTGGAATGACCTCATGTGCCTTGGTGACTTTGTGTGACCTTGGTGACTGTGTGACCCCATGGACCTTGGTGGACCTCATGTGACCTTTGGCCCATTCACAAATCTTTGTTGCCGGTGAACGTCGGGGTGGGATGCGACGGGGAGGGGGGGTTTTGGGGGGGTGAGTTGGGGTGTGTCGGGGACAGGGTAAGGGTAGATCGGGGAAGGGTGGGGTGACTCATGTGACCTTGGTGACCTCATGTGACCTTTGTGACCGCCATGTTTGGGGGAACACCTTTGTGCCACATTGACCCCTTTGACCTTGGTGACCTCATGTCACCTTTGGTCCATCCAATCGGTGACGGGCTGGGGAGCGGTCGGGGTGGGATGCTACTGAGAGGGGTTTGGTGAGTTGGGGTGTGTCAGGGAGGGAGAAGGGTTGCACGGGAAGGGGTGGGGTGACCTCATGTGACCTTCTGTGACTTGGTGGACCCCATGTGCCTCAGGTACCTCATTTCACCTTGGTGACCTGATGTCACCTTTGTATCCTTCACAAACCGCAATGGCAGACCGACACAGTGGCACCCACTCCCGCGATGTATTTTTCCATAACAATGTCGTAACATTTTAAAATGCTCTGCTGGCTACATACATTAAGCCCGATTTACTTCAACTGGTCATTTTGTATAACTCTTCTCTCCATGCATTTGTTTTCTTTCTAATCATCATTTACTAAACTTCCATCATAAAGCAAGTGATCGGCAACCAGGCGAACACTTGTTTTCGAGAACGCCTTTGTCTGGAAACTGACCACTACCTTTTTTTCGGAATTATACACCCTAATGTTAAAACACAAAAACTTTTTATTTTTTTTATTTTTTTTATTTTTTGCTTTTTTTAAGTTTTTTATTTTTTTAATAATGACCTTCGGACTAATGACCGTCAAAACTTTTGTTGTTGAAACTACCGGACCCTTCATGAAAATGCCCTTGTGTTTCTTGTTCATAACCAAACACCCTTTGTTGTGTATCTGATGAATAGGCACCGTCCACTAGTGGACTCCTGGTTACAAAATGGCCGCACTGCCTAACCTTTTTAAACATAACCTGTCATATAACATCATAACAGTGGAAATCAAACTTACAATTCATCTGGTAGGTGCATTTCTTTATGAAAAAGTGTACAATCGCTTGTCAATCATAGCATATATCTGCTTTAGGTATGCAAATGAGCATAATTAAAGGGACATTCCCTGATATTTCTCAAAATGCAACTGCATACTGGATTTCCATACAATATTGCACTTCAAAATCGGAGACATTTGCCTGAAAGCTTTTTGGCAAGTCCAGTATTCAGATGAATTTACTGTTTTGTTTTTAATACATGGATTTTGAGCATTACCACTTGCAGGTTCTCTTAGGCCATCCATACATGGATATTTTCATGCTATGGTTTATAAATCATCTGCTTGTGTCCCTTTAATAAAAGATGATTCCTGCGATGGGATTCTGATGTATTCAAAGTAAAATGTGAACTTAATCACAGTTTGGCTACCTTGTACCTCTTTAAAACTTAAGTGACTGGGGGGGGTTCTATGGACCCGCGCTTGCCGCTTTCATTGAATTTTCTGTAATTTTCTGATTTTAATCGCTTCTTTTCATACAAAAAAAATTACAATCTGACAAGCCATTATGTTAATTATGGGGGGTCCCAGGGAACCCCTCCTTGGGCACTAACGCATTGGCTGAGAATATTTTTTAAAACTCAAAGAACCATAGCATTTTTTTTGCTGATATATGTGCACACACTGTACGTAAACACTCATTAGTACAATAAAAATAATTAACCTTTATGTGCGGATAACAATTTCATCGTGGATTTGCAAACTGTTATGTACAAACTCCAAAAATGACGTATATTTTGCAGCACCCGTAATAGTAGGGTTATAATGAGATCCTCATTCTAGACGTTTGGGGAAAGGTTTGAAGATGTTTTCAAGTTTGGAGGTGTGTGAAAAAAAAAAATCGAAGAAATTTTTTGGTCCAAACGCTGGGAAAATGCGGCAACTTTGTGTAAAATAAGGTGGTATAATTAGTACATGGGGTAAATTTGAAATCAAGTCAGAGTGTGTTTAAATGTACAGCGAGAATGGGATTCTCCATTTAATAACCCTAAAAATCAGGTTTCAAATCTGCAAGTTTTGTGTTAATATATGTAATTTGGTTCTCTAGAGTGAGAAGTATCAACATAAAGTTTTTAAAATGTTGTGTACGTGCAAGCTCTTGGAATTTTCTGTTTTTTTGCCCAATTGTCGGTTTTGACAACAATGTTTGGGCACCTAATCTTATACCCAAAATCCTTCAGGAAGGTGGTTTCCTTATGGGGGTTCCATGACCCCCCGGTCACTTTAGTGTTAATTGACTATCATTGTTGTATAATATCATTGCAAAGGCACCCATACAAGGTTGCATTTGATCATTGTATAATAAGGGTACTTAATCCGGGAAAATAACTTTGCTGATATCAAAAGTAATGTTACTGCTGAAATTCTTTCTTCTTTTTCAAAATTCATTCGAGTTCAATTGGGAAGCCCTGACTTAGGTGTTTAACCTTTTTTTCATCTACCAGGACTAAAAGGGTTATTCTTAAACATTTTGAGAGCTTCTTGCAATTTCTTTGGTTCCTGTCTGTGTTATATTCGCCAATATAAACAAGTTTCATGTGTGCTGTGTAACTAGAGTAATTTTTAGTTTATTCAATACTTCACACTGTGCCTCTATATTCATTCAGGGGTTATTTAATTCGTTTGTTGGTAACAGAAGTCTTGTTTGCCATTTTTGAAACAATGATGATAAAAGCTAGGTATTTATAATATACTTTTTATTAGAAATCTTTGTCAACAATAAGGGTATATTGTTTTTTTTTAGCCTGTGTGTATCCATTGTTCATATCACAAGGCAACACACAAATAACGCATGCAACCTCTGGTTCTACTTAAAATACTGTTGTCGGTGTGCTGACTTTAGAATACACTCCAAGAGTGCAAAAAAACAAGTCCTTTTTTTCTAAATCAAGACATTTTCTCTAACTCCTCCCTTAGTCCTATGTGCCTGGGGATAAGGTACACGCAACAGTAGAGGAGTTATTTGGAACACACTTGTGTATATTCAAGTGGTATCACAAAATTTGTCACCAATCCAATGTGATTGGTTCATTAAAAAGTATTCATCATTTTGTTTAACTTGCGGAGCTATTTATACAACAACATGTTTGTATGGCAACGATACAAAGTTATACCCATTTTACATACCCAAAATAAATTTGGATATATTCTATTTATTTTATAACATAATCCAATTCATGAGGGTTTTAATATACGTATATTAATGTTTACCTGTTTTTTACCAACTTGAAACATAATAGCACATACCTTTGGAGAGCACTCACTCCCCCCAATTTAAAAAAAACATTGAAATTTTTGGACAGTTACATGGGTAATTAGCTAGCGACACTTATTTTTATTATCACCTGTAAATGGAAAGCTCAAACTGTCGCATCAGGATTTTTTTTTTTGTATTAAACAATTAAAATGTCACTCCAATATGAAATAGCCGGAAATACAGCCAGTATAGGTTAATGGCTGATCCATTTAACTGTTTCCTTTTTCACACATATCAAGTAGCATAATTTTCGTGAGATTGTGATATTTCAGAATGCAAAGACCGAAATAAACGTTTTAAGGGCTGCGTTGATTTGGATGGTGATCCCACAAATCTAATTACAAAAATCCCTCTTTTTTGACACTGTTACGAGACGTACTCAAGGTCATAAAAGTAACCTCCCGTGGTTCATCAAACAAAATTCCCCATGACGAATTTGAAGAAGATTGACTTGACAAGTGGAAATTCAAAGTAATGATTTTACATAAATTAAATCACGCAATATACACAATCACAATCAGCAAATTATTATCTATACTTCTACCTAGTTAAAAAGTGAAATTAAACACACAACCTCATATAAATCATACAACAGTTTTCTTGTTTTTTGCGCAACCGTCCTGTAGATCGGTCACATAAGATCTTGGCGACACAATTCTTGCTGTACAGTTCAACTATTTCGCGAAATCGCAAAGTCCTTTTGTCTAGACCGTCCGATTAAATTGTATAACGCGTAGCCTTGTAGAACACTGGAATTATAACTGCACCTTGATGTATAACAGTTGTCCTACAGTACTCGTGCATAAAGGTGAATGTACTGGTACAGAAGCAATGTCCTGCTGGAATTTTAACTGTTTAACCTTGTTTTTCAAAGACAACCAAAAACAAAAAAAAATTTTGCTGACGATTCTGACAACTTTTTTCAGAAATTCATAATACACATTGATTTTTATAAATCACATGTTATGAAAGTTCTCCACCTTCTGTTTGAAAGGTCTACACTCGATGAAATTCGTTGAAACTGGCACAGAAGAAATACTGCAACACAATTTGTCCTTAGCAAATTCCCCATGATCAAAAACATGCTAAGACAAGACAAACTTTTCGTCATCTTTTTCAGTTCAAATACATGAAAACATGATTTAAAAGGCAGATCCCCACATCTATCCAACATCCTGCACCTGATTGTTTTGACCTAAGTACAAATTACACAAAGTCTTTGTCCACTACACAGGTGTGCAATCTTGCTTCCTATAGGTAACAAGACCTCTGTCCACTTCTTAGCATGACGATGATAAATCCACGTGCTAGATGTCTCTATCTGCGGACGTCTTCTGACCTGTTCTTCAGGAGTTTTTCACACACAGTCCCATGTAGAACTAGGTCACTCAGATAAGTCGGCTTATTGCACAACACATTGCAATTTTTCATATTTTCCAGTTCTCCTCCTCATAATTTATATGATTAATTTAACATGAGTTATAGCATACAAACTTAGATATATTTTGGGGTCTGTCACACACATGCACACTTTTGCGCATTACGTTAAAAAAAAAAAAAAAAGGGAAACGGAAGGGGAAAGGGAAGAGCATGTATAGTTTTTTAACTAAGACAATTTCCAACACATTAGGAGTACGCTTCAAAATGTGCTGTTATTGATTTGTTTTGTTTATGTTGTGGATTAAACAGATGATATTCATAGCAGGTGACATCTGTTTATGATACTCCCAATTCACTTTTACCTGTAAAATACACAAATCCTTTACTCTTCTGCCATCTTGTCATCTTTGCATGTATTCTTCTTATGACTTGAAATCCAGACCATCCATGTTTGGGTTAGTTCATTTTTTGGTGATCCAAGCACCCTCCTTTTGTTTAGGAATTTGTCAACACTTGTATGTGGTTATTGGTGCATGCAAGTAAAACCCATGCAGCCCCTACCCCCATTATCATCAATCTGTGCATATTAAGGAGCTCATTATGCATATTTGCTCCAATTGGCTCATTACAAAAGTGATCTTCTACCCAGATACCAATATCCACATTACATCCTTGGGTAGTGGTACATGCAGATACCCAAGCATGTGTACATCACTTTTTGAGCATATAATGAGCTGCTTTTGCTATTTGGCTTCCCGCCCAGTTTACTTGCAATAATTTTGTTTACCATCATTGATATCCTAGAGAAAAGGTTATTCAAAATTTTCAGTTGCTTCGGATGGTGGCATTTGATGTTATGAGCCAATTCGCCATGTTTGTTTCACATTGCTCCACAGCCAACGTAGTGTGCTTATGGCAGAAAATAAAAATAACAATTTTTTTTTCCATTGTGGATGGAATCTGCATGTGAGATTTGACATGAATATATTTATGCCAAAATTCAAAGGATTAACAAGGTGGTTCTTTAACCACTTGTCTTGCCCCTTAGCATGATCAACAATGTGGAATAACCTTTGCACAGGTTACACTTCAGAAGGTGAAGATGACAGAATGCCCCCTTTAATCTACACATGTAACCTTTGACCTCAATCTGTGTACACATCATATGGGGCTTGGATCAGTATGGGGGCTGGCCTACTGACCAAGTTTGGTAATTGTTAGCATTGGACTTGTGCAGGAAAAATGAATTGCTAGATTTCAAAATGCCTCTTTAATTAGGCCCATATGACTTCACCCCAATAGGAATACACCACATATGACCTTGGGTCATGTGGGTTTCTTCTTATCAAGTTTGGCTGCAATTGGCCGAAGTGTTTGGGCAGGAGATACACATTACAAAACTTTAACTCGGACATCCATATAACCATACTACATACACGTATACAAAATAGCAATTTCTTAGTCTTGCTCTGAGCCAGCTCATGTGCAGACAATTTTTTTTTTAAAAGCAAGTCGGGTGGAAGGGTGCAACAGGCTATGTATCACAACATGTCCTCTTATGGCCTAATTACATAATACTGTTTGCACCTCCTTGTATCGTTTGCACTATTCTGTTAACAAATAAACCTAATATATGTTTTGGGAATTGTGTATTATGCAATGAACTTGTCCATAAGAAATGTATCCTCGTACATAGGGGATGTATTTTCAAATCTAGTTTACATTTTAAATCCATATGCCCCCTGTGAAAGACATACATCTCCACCAGCGTGGTACTGGTTTTAAACACAATACCATATTTGACCTAATTAGTAGCCTTTACGAAATGGTCAAGTGACTACTATGTAGCCGCTCCTTTTTACTGCACATGTCCAACTAACTTCAGTCAACGTAAAATCAAGCTTGCCATATTGGCTAGGGAATATGATGATTCTGTCTGCCAATAAACTTTATTTTATATTTTAATATGTGAATAAATATTCCCCACTTTATTTCTTTTTCATAAAAATGACTGACTTAAGCCTCAAGGCCTTATTAGGATGAATATGTTAACTCGATAATTTTAATTTGAAAATTAGAGGAAAATGAAACCATACTTAAATAACTTGTCCTCTGTATCATTTTGGAATTATTTTTACTATTTAAATATACTACAGATGTTCCAATTGTGTCTACATTGTGTAAACTCCAAACATGTTTTTTAAAAGGTGACCGACTCAAATATTTTTAAAAGTAGTGCATTTACCAAAGAAATACTTTAGCCTTATAAACTTGAAATTTGTGAAGGCTTTGAAATTACATGTGAGAAAGTAGCACCTCTCCATCAGAATGATGCCCTCTGTATTGGCCCACTTGTTCATATGCAAATAGCTCATATTATTCATTACATCTGA